>ULGN01000004.1:494824-601196 GCA_900518985.1 Yarrowia alimentaria
GTACTACTACTACTCTCTCTCTCTCTCTCTCTCTCTCTCTCTCTCTCTCTCTCTCTCTCTCTCTCTCTCGCTGTCTGTCTCGTGTGCGTCACTCTAGCCGCTGTCTCACGGCGTCTCTTCTCTTCTCTGCTCCTGAGTGTTTCACGTTGGCGCCCAGGGGAGAAAGCGGTTCATTCCAACAGCAAACGACTCGACATGTGAAACACGACGTGCTGGACTGTGGGTATGTGCGTGGCCACGTCTCTACACGAGCTGGACTGCTCAGTTGCGTGCGCGTACGTATCGGTACACATGTATCGGTACGGTTGTGGATGGCAGACGCACATGTGCCCCTGATCTTTCAACTCAGATTATTTTGCGTCTACTGTCCACAGTGTGTGTTTTTATTATTTTGCGTTTTTCTTATTTCTTTTTTTCTTTTTCGTTTTCTTCCTTTCCTCTGCTTCTCCAGATTTATCGTTCTTTGTTTTGTTTTTTCTTTTCGCCCAAAAGCCTCTGCGCTTTTCTTTTGGCCCTACACAGCCATGGATAGCTGCAAAAGCAGGTAGATATTATCTCTCTCACTGCCAGCTTATTATCCGTCGCAAATGTGCATGAAAATGCCCATCAAACACGACCCCCACACACGCACAACCAGGCGCCAACACATCTAACCTGCCGCCCACAGTCACTTGCTGCCGATATCGAGCTAATCGAAAAACGAAAAGACGCGATCCACAGGTGCCTGTTTCATCGCTCCCACAGAACGGACTACCGCCCCCCAACGGGCCCCGAAGGTAAAAAAGCAGGGCGGGAGTGTGTAAGCGAGAGCGACCCATGCGATTCGGCGCGTTTCCACGCATTCGCGTCCAGTGCCCAGATCTGCCCCCCATACTTGGCGCCCCCAGCGCGTCGTAAATCGGCCCTCCGACGGACTTTCCTTGTGCGGTCGTATCTGCCCAACGCTGTGTCAAACTAAATCTCCAAAACGGCAGCAACTGCCCCATTCACGGCAGAGGAGCCTTTGGAGGCAGAGAGAGAGGGCAGGCAGGCGCGCACAGAAATTAATTTGCTCAACACTACGTGCTGTCTGCTGTGCGTGTACCTGTGCCATGTACGTCTCTATTTTAGAGCTTGAGTCTAGTGCCAATAGGCGTCTGGCGGGCACGGCGAGATGGGTGAGATGGGATTTCGGCCATCAGATCAGATAGCCCTGCCGTACAGGACGTACCTCGATCTGCTGCTGTGCTTTTTTTTTTCTTCTTTTCATACCAACATGATTCCCTAAGCGAGGTCTCAGCGGCACATGTGGGTTCTCCCCCTCCTCGCCTCGGCCAAACATCGGATCCCGAACAGTTCGGGTCGACGCAACACCTCCCCAGCCCCTTCCCTTCTCCGTGTCGTACTTGAATGCAATTCCTGGGAAGAACGTATCGAGTCGTACATCTGGAGCACATCTGCCGCTCACACCTGCCGCTCACATCTAGACCACATTTGGACATATGTGCGACCTGGCCCAATCTGGCAATCTCAGCCTCGTATTGCTTTTCCGGGGTATTCGCCCATACCTGGACTCTCGCCGACATGGAGTTCCGAATAGGCGTGCGTGCATCTGAGCAATAAATGGAGCTCGCACGGATCAACGGTCCCGAACCACTCGGTGCGAGTCCGGTGAGGAGCGCAGAGGCGAGAGGGTGAGCACACGAGGAGGCACCGCACGGCACGGATTGGAATGTACACCACCCACACTACACCTGATTATATTATATATGTATATGCACTCGGCACGGTATACAGGATACATTACAAATATGGTGGGAAAATTACTTCAAAAAACCATACAGCAATCTTTTTTTTTTTCTTCTTTCTCTCTTTTTTTTTTTTAACGTGCCCTGTGCGTGGTACATGATGGCTACAATGGAAAATCCCTGTAGAAGCAAAAGATAATCACCGTATGTCTCAGAGCAGCTTTTTTCCCTTCAGTCCCTGGCGCCATTGTCATCAAGCATGACTGAGACAGCTCAACCCCACCCCACCAGCCCCCTTTGGGCAGAAGCAGGAGGATAGGAGGGCAGGAGAGAGACGTCGTATTAAAAGTAGTTGCGGTGTGCATTATGGAGTTTAATGTTGCTGTACTGAGTGTCCACGTCGTGATTCGTTATCCTCCATTACCATATCTCCATCAAATCATTATCCTCATTCATCCGTGATCCTGTCCGATCCTTCCCTCTAACCATCCCTCCACCATGAGTCAACCATTTATCATTCACCATGCACCCATGCTCACTGGAAACTGCTGTAAATGACAGCACACAGCCCATTAAACTCAGGAACACCGTTAATAGCATCAACATAAGGGTTGGGCTGTGCATGGGAAATCACTGAAGACTGTCTCGTAGCAACCGACAAAAGAGAGGCCAGTTTCACCTTTTTGGGGCCCCCAGACACCATGGGCGGCTGCAGCGAGCCCACGGCAATTCGCTTTCCTCCAACAGTGGGCGGATTCACGTACTGACTCTCATTCACCTTGTCCAGGAACACCTTGAAGCTCTGAT
Source organism: Yarrowia alimentaria (assembly GCA_900518985.1). Taxonomy (NCBI): domain Eukaryota; kingdom Fungi; phylum Ascomycota; class Dipodascomycetes; order Dipodascales; genus Yarrowia; species Yarrowia alimentaria. Next base: position 497,359 of record ULGN01000004.1, read on the forward strand.
CAATTAGCGCCCTAAGAGATGTCATTCCCTGGGGAGACTGGATGTGTGAAGCCGACTCAAAAACAAGATCCTTGAGCGGAGAACCGTAGCTGTAGTTGGGTGCAAGAGAGGGCTTCTCGATTCGCAGCTGTTCCAGCTCTCGTGGAGGCAACAGAGACGTCAAAAAGGTGTTCGGCGTCGTGGAGTAAGGAGGGCTGTTGACCAGGGCCTGCACACGCTTCAACAGCGTTGCAAACTCGTCCAGAGAGAGATTCTGTCGAGGGTTGACACCTGTAAAGACCTGCTGGACGGACCGTCGCACATTGTCGACCACGGCCTTCCATCCTCTGGTGAGAAGCCACGTGTAGCACTGCTCTAGAGAGAGGTCGTACTGTGCGCCAGAGGGGCCAGCTTCGTTCTGGTATCGCTTTCTGCCCACAATATTGGTTTGCAGCCGAATGAGAAAGTTGAGCAGAGACACGCAGTAGAGCAGAGTCACGATTCGAGTGAGAGACTCGATTTTCAGCTCATCCCACAGCTGGATCTTGCTCATTCTCTGGCCGTCTGCCATACTGGCTGTTGTTTCTGTACCCAGAGAGAGAACTGAGTGTTTGTCATCGTCGAGGTTCAGCTTCTTCCGCTTCTCGGTTCGCATGTTCTGCAGCTGCTCGGCAATCTTTTCCACCGCCACAAACTCCATGATTTGCTCGCAGAGCTGGGGCAGCACTGAGGCCGTGTGGAATGCTGCTTCGTTTTGCGTCTGGGCGTACACCTGTTTGAGTCTGTGTTAGTGGTTGTAGACATGGAGGGAGATTCAAGAGGTGTCTAGACACGTGTGAACTGCGAGGTGGACCCGAAAACGGCCACACAAACGCATGTACATCGACATACGTGGCCACAGCATCGCTTGCCCGCTATCTCGGACACATGTTCCCACATTCGTAGCCTCACACGCATTACCCCGCATAAACAGACAGGTTTTGGTACCCGCTGTTTCTCGCGACTTGTGGTATCTGTCAGGCGTGGCTCTCGTGGCTCTCGTGGCTGTGGGTCTGCTGTTGCTTCTGTGGCTATCTCTGTCCGTTCCTCAGTCCTGGAAGCCCTGTTATCGCCCTCGTACTCACCGCTCCTTGGCCTTTTCCTCCTCCAGCTTTTGCTCCTGCTTCTCGATCAGCCGCCTGGTGGTGTAGCTGATGACCACGTAGGCCACTGCAATCAAGCCCGTGGACACGGCCAGCCGCTTCTTGTTTCGGTTCAGAGACTGGAGCATTGTCGTGGCAAGTTGTTTCTGGCGTGAGTGTGGTCTAGATTTATCATCACCCCGCTAAACTCAAAGTGAACGTGACGTGACACGAGGGTCAGGAGGGCCGAGGCTGGATGGAGAAGTGGCTGTGGGGGTGTAGCTGGGCGTGTGGTGGGGTCTGGGGGGTCTGGGGGGTCGGGTGGGCATTTGTGTCGTATTTGAAAATCGACTTTGTTGGCTATTACTTTTTTTGGCCGTCCTCTTTTCGTACCCGCTCCTTTTTTTGTCTCATGCCCTCACATCATCTTTCTGCTATCTGTATGCTATGCACACTCTTAATAGCTCTCCCAGCTGAGAGACTACATTTTTTTGGTTTCAATTTTTCATCTTTAATTTGAAATATCAGCTCATGGTGAGTGATGGACGTAGAAAAAGTAACGTGGAGATGGAACGATGGAGGCGAGTTTTTTCCGTGCCAACTTTTCCTCCATTTTCTCTCACTGATTTCCCATTATTCAAGCTTCTCAATTTCCTCTATTCTTTTCCTCTATTCATTCCCTCTTTCTTGTTAATCACCTTTCGCCATAGTGACTCCAACCAATTTTTTTTTTACAAGACCCCCCACGAACCTTATTGACCACATTAGCCACAATTAGCCACAAACGCTACATTAACACAGTGCATTACTTGTATGAAATTACGGGAAATTGCTCCCTTATACCTGCTAATGTCTCAAGATTTACTTCATACAGTTTCAAATAGTCCTCATATTCCTACCATTTGTAGAATACCAAACATCCACAGTGTGGACACAGCCTTGGGCCCCAATTCGTCCTTCGTTGGTAGTAAACCAACAAGCTTATGGTCCACAGCAATAATAAGCTTCATGCAAGGCGACCACACGCTCACCTCCTAAAGACACAAAATCAACACCTGCTATGCGTCACCAAGTTACACATGGAATGTCAGAGATAAAAAGCACCAACTGTGGAGCGTCGAGATACCTATATGGCGAGATTGTGTTACAATTACACAGTCGCCGGGCTGTACTGGTCTCCCGACGATTGTCACTTTTCCTGCCACCTCACCAAACCCCTTTGGACGAGTCAGATTGTCCTCAACGCGTGCTTCCACACTCTTATTTTAGTTAAAGCGCAACCAATATACAACACACAAAGAATCGAAATAACATAAATACCCAGCGATACCCCCCTTTGATCGATATCCAGCAAGACAACACCACGAGCCCTTGTCAGTGTCCACCCCGGATCATTGGCATGTTTTTGAATCAACATTAACTGACTGCGGTCTACCCCCGGCACTATAGTACCCACAATCGTGTCAACTCTCTGCGCTCACGGCTGAGTCGATCTGGATCAGTCTTTTTCCCACTAACATCCTACAGATCTATTATCTTACTATTGTGAGTATTTCCGAGTTGGCAGAAGGTGCCTCAAGTGACAGTTCGACTACTCAACAGCTGAGACACATTCATTGTGAGGATTCCTGATCAGTTTCCTTACTTTGTCTGTGTCTCGCGTCATCTCCGCAAACTTCTGATCATTGTCTGTGGTTATGACGAGCTGCGACTTTACCCCCTCCCCAACCGAACTAACCCAGATTAACGGTGCAGGCCTACGACGTGAACAGGCAGTTGGAGGTGCAGCCCCTAGAGTGGAGGGGTAGAAGGGAGGATCCAGAGGTGCTGTCTTGCCCATCAAGACAGCTCCAATCTCTGCTCAGACGATTCACAGCTGGAACTGATGATGATGAGTGGAGGCGTACTAGGCTGCCGTGTTTCTATGGCAAAAGCAACATGTTCACATGTTTTACGTGGGTCCCGCCGAAAGGTAGGGTAACTCACCCAATGATACCAGCTATGATATCCTGACTAATGACATTCTTCTTAAATATCCCCAGTGTTCTCTAGTAACCTTCGAGGTCTTCAGTAGCCCTGAGCTTGTAGTTGGTGATAGCAAGCTGATACTCGACAGCTGTCTGTATTCTAGGACACTGCCAGGAGTTTGGACCCAGTATGATATGGGGACTTTTTGAAATGACTTTCAAATATGATGTGCCTCTATCAAGTTACCCAGCACATTGATTAGGATAAGATACCAGCTCATGGTCGACTGATCACCTACTAAACAACACTGGCGTGATCAGGGCTTGTAACTGTACGTTATCATCTTTTTAAACATGACTTAGCTCGCAAACTGCGCGCTCAAGCTGCATTCTCAACCGGCATCAATCCAGTGTTCATTGGCTAAAATCCAACCAGTGGAGCATATCCAACTTCATTTGGTCACAGGTATACCTTCATATAGGGGACGATAAAAGGACAGTGTAGAAATTCTGAAAAGTTCGTCCAACTACAAATTCCGCTGTGATCACAACGGTGCCAGTTATCAACAAAAGCGACATCGGCATTTACCCTGCTGAACACTGTCTGCAGGTTCCGAGTTGGCTCTTTGAGACATGTATTAATGCACCTGTGAGCCTTCCGATGTGTTGAGGAACACCTGTACTCAAAACATAGAGCTTCATCGGCCCAAGTCTCTGCCAGATACTCTCGCTGATGATGTTTCGTATGTAGTAAGTATGTAGATAATGTGCACACAAATTGTGGCTAATGTGACCAATAAGGTTCGTGGGGGTTTTTGTAATATTTTTATCGATTGTGAACACAATGGCGAAAAGTGATTAACCTCTTTCTTCCCTTACATCTACCACAGATTTTCACCATTTTTTTATTTGCCTTTTCTTTATTCACCCTCAATTTTAACATCCTTAATACTTTTTTTTTTTAGTTCTAAGGTACACCCACAGGAATCGAACCAACACCCACAAGCAAACTCACATTTTCAGATCATCAAATAGTCGATACAGCTCAAAACGTTCCCCAAATCCAACCACAATGCTCCAGACAATGGCCTCTAGGCGGCTGGTGACCCGACCATTCTCCATGGCGGGCCACCTGCGAGCCGCATACGCGCCCGTGAGATTTGCATCCAACGCCTCCAAGAGCCAGCGACTCGAACTCAAGCACATTGGCATCATGAACGAGCCCATCATCCCCCTGACCAAGGCGCCCTGGACCAACCCCAAGCTGCTGGTGCGCCACTTTTACCGGCGAATGTACGCCTTTGTGGTCAACACGTTCAACGTGGCCCAGTACCGGCTGAAAACCAAAAAGAAGCCGCGGTTCACTGAGTGGAAGAACGACGCCATCCTCAACTACATTGCCGTCAACAAGGCGTTTGCCGCCCGAGAGCTTGAGTCCGTCGAGGACAAGATGAACACGTGGGTCAAGAAGGCGCTCGTGGAGCGGTCCAAGACCCTGCCCGACGACGTCAAGTTCCAGTACGGACCCATTCAGTTTGACCGGGTCCCCCGAGTGGTCAACTTCACCTATCTGCCGCTGCCCAACCACGCGCCCGGTATCACCCTCATTATCTACCGGTTCGACATGACCCAGCAGATTCTGCGGTCCCAGCGACGGTCTGACGAGGTCAAGACCACCACCAAGAAGTCCACCGAATACATTGGATGTGTCTACGACAACTCCTTCACACCCGCCAAGTGTCTGCTTGCCGGCACCGTCTTCGAGTCGCCCATTGAGACCTCTCTGCCCGACCCAGACATGTCTGACGAGCGGGTGGTCATCCAGTCCATGCACGACAAGGGAGACATTTTCCGTGAAGCCAAGGCTATCAAGGCCTAATGTACATACAAATAACATCAATACCAGTCAGCCAAGTGCTGTTGTATAGTTAGAAGAGCTTCTTCAGTTATCAGTGTGATTTATGGCCAAAACTGGAAATCTCGAGTGAAAAACTTGAATTTTCAAAACCACAATATTGGAGCTACAAGGGAGTTTTGCGTTCCAGAGTGTGCGCAGGATCATTACAAGAATGATTGTGTCGTTAGATTAGCTGTAGTTGCAATACTGATGGACATATGTTGTGTTGTTTGAATCCTGTTGTTTGCAGATTACATCTTCGGACGATACAGAACGTAATATTTGAGCAGGAACGGGTTTGAAGAAATGAATGTGTATATGAAGAAGCATTGACTACAAGGGCAGAACTCCCTTGACTCCAACTTGTGTATTCACGGACTTGCAACAACTCAGTGAAATGATTTCTTCAGCACTCCATATCGAACTTGTGATAATAAACAGAGATGAAAGATCCAATTGGTATCAATATACTCTTTGTCTAATTCAAAGATACATGCACTCTTCAGATTATCTCCAACACACCTGTAGCACCTTTGAAATGAATCAGACATGTAGTTGTTTAGCTGGCAAATTCCAAGCAGTAAACCGAAAAAATACATAACGACTCTACAGAGAGGAAACCGATACCAATGGGTTTCAAATCAAATTTAAAGACGAATGCACTTTTCAGAAGTTCCATAGCCCAACAATTGCGTCTTTTGAGAACTTCAACGTGATATCCTACAGCAAGATTACATAAGCATATATCAAGAGCTATGGTCGATGTATGAACAGTACCATTCAAGCCAGAAAAGACTCCCTTTATAGATTCGTTCTCATTCGCAGCTATACCATGACCAAGTCGTGTCGTCAAACGGTACTCATATAGCCGATATCACACAATTGAACTACAATTTGCCCAAAACGACAATCTACAAAGCGAACATCACATAATGTCACGTCTATAATCCCTATAGGGCTACTTAAAGAGCAACACCGGTGGAGTGACCCTGAGCGTGGCCCTCAGCAGCGTTGACAGCAGACTGAGCCTGGGCCTTGAGAGAGTCAGAAGGACCGGCAGAAGGAGCGACCTTAATGAGCTTCTGGGCAAGGGGCTTGACAATAGCCTTGTAGACAAGCTCGGCACCGCCGTACTGGGGGAGACCAATGTAGAGCAGGAAGGCGGTCTTGAACAGGTAGTAGAAGGGCACCCAGTAGAGGATGGCCTTGGACCAGAACTCAAAGACGTTGAGGGTGGCGAACACAACCCAGTAGGTGAGGTACTGGGTGTCGTCAGCCTTGCCGGGGGTCTCGAGAGCCAGAAGGGAGTAGTATCCGGGGATCACGAGGCCAGCAATGTTGGAGAGCAGCTGTCCGATGCCTCCAATGTTGAGGAAGATAAGGATGAAGTAGAAACCCACAAATCCGAGCAGAAGGTAGGACTTGGGGACGGCTGAGTTAGTGGCTGTGGTGGATGTGCATGGAGGATCTGGCCTTGCCCGTGGGCGATAATAACCAGTGTGGCCCCATTAGGGTGGCGGTGATATCGATGGTGCTTTAGTGGCCCAATTGCCGTAGCATGCAGTTCGGCACGCGCCCATTGGCTAACGCCAAGTGACATGTGTCCTGAATCATGAGCTGCAATAGCTCGCAAACTGCGGGCAACTCCCAGATTGCCACACAAAAACAATACTCACGAATCTGCTTCTCGAGCTGCTTGAGAGCAGGGTACTTCTCGAGCTCCCGGTCAATGTTCTGAAGAGCAGCCTGAACCTGGTCAATAATTTGAGACATGTTGAATATCGTCGGTGGTTGCGTGGAAATAAGAATTGCCGGCAAAGAAGGGACGAGCGACGTCCGAGGATGATCGGTAGGGTAACCTGGTCGCAGTCAGTGGGCGTCTCTAACCAAATTAGAGTTTACAAAAAACCTTATTAGCCCTGAACAATGAGATGCGCGCAAAGCTGAGGGTCGAGATGCAGCCGAGGTCGCGTGATTGATTGCGTAGATCACGTGACCCGGTAATGACACTGCTTAGTCAGCTCAATCTTGCTTGGTCTGTGGGGGATAACTGGTTGGGGGAGATGGGTGGTATTTTGGGACATGCAGGTTGAAAATACCGACAATTGTAACAAATAATTGACGGTTAGTCCTGAAGTTGAGGTGGGAGGGTTTTCTGGAAACAATATTTGGGGCGGCTGGAGAAGCGAATATTGGAGCTACGACAAATCTGAAAACTGCATTGTGTTTAGCCACTCAAGGGGTACATTAACGTAGTTTCAAATATCTATTAGCAACAACGGCAGAGACATCAGGTGCTAGTTGTCAGGTCGCTTCCTCACCTTTACACAGCTGCTCCAAAAATAACTTTTTTCAACTGCATGCATGATAGTGACAAAAAACAAAGTTTTGTGATTATTCAACGCGTGACTATGCAAGATGGTAACCAGAGGGATACGTCAAATGGGGCATGAAACTGTGGGAAGTCCAGTGTCGTTGTAACTAGATATGTAGCCATCCTATAGAGATATAAGCAGTACCTTTGAGCTCGAAAACAGATCTAGAGCCAGATGCACTTTTCAGATTTCAGCCAAGACATCTATATCTTCTGTTTTAGCGGTGTACATATCCGGCCTCAAAGTCAGTTCTGGATGTCAAATGCACTTGGCTACATGTGTCATAACAATTACCAGGGCCTCAGATGGACACCAAAGAAGAAAAATGTGACATTATTGAGATTCACCAGTTTGATGTTTTGCCGTTTATCCGTTGTGAATGTGATATGACGTCTTTTTTTCTTCTAATGTGATTGTCTTGCGATTGAGTATCTTCCTTCTGTAAAGATAATGAGGGTGACCCGGTCGAGAGCTATAACTCAGTTAAAATACACAACAATAAAATCTAACTAAGACCAACGAGTTGAAAAACACATTTTACGTCGAATGAGCTATTTAAAATACGAATTCCGTCGAAAAAGCGCCTTTAAACCGACATGCCAAAGTGGCCCATGAAAATGAACTAGCGCATCTTGACCATCTCGTTTTAAGGTTCAGATTACCTCTTCACATTTCTCTTACGTATAGGTCCATGCAAATGGTAGTCATAATTGAATATTCACTACTTTTACCAGCTCATCAAACTAAACACATAATTCTGAAACAAACCCTCTTTTCAGATTTTTTCTAGTGTCCCTGTATCTTGTTCTAGCTGTACTTTTCCATCTACCGTCTCAATCCGAGACTACATCCGTAAATGTACCACAAAGCGCACCTCAGATTCCTGAATACTACTCCGATAAAAACGAAACCAAGCTCTAGAGATGCGCCATTCCCAGCTGCACTTCATACTTCTTCAAAATCTCTAAAATCTCCACTCTACACCTCTTCATCATCCTCCGACTGAAATTTCTTGGTTCGCTGAAAAAAATCGCGCTAAAGATTATCCGTTAAAAACAAAAAAAAAGGAAAAAAAAGTCCACGTCATAATTCAACCCCTGAATGAAAATGTGTCACTTTTTCGTTTGTTCAGTGATAAATTAATCTAACCAGCCCAAACACACAACTACAACAGATGTCACGTGATCGGTAATCGCTATACGCCCATTTGAAACACGCCGCCAAAAAAGAAAGACCCCCTTTAGCAATGTTAGACTACAAGGGGGCCGTTGATCTACAAATCTCATTAGTTGGAAAATCGCCTGGTAAAGTTGCTAGTCCAAAACACCAGGGTCGGCTTCAACTCGCTCAATATAGATGCTAGAGACACAAAAGCGGTGCCAGGAGAAAGGTAAAGCTCTGTTTATGATAGTATCCGGCCCCAGATGTACCTCAACAGGCCCTGCTTGGTCTCAAATAGCCGCCGATTTTTACTTTTGAATTTATCAGACTGATAACCTTGCACACACTTGGCAGGGTTGGGACCAACGAAAAACGACTCTAAAAAAATAGTTGCCCAAAAGTAAAAACCAGGATGTGGATACGGATAAAAGACACGTTGAAATAGCTCACGTGACCCCAGATAGCCAGGAAATTCCAGTAAGAGGTCTTTTAACCCATAACAGTAGTACCCACGTCATTAATAAGACACCTATTTATCAAAGTTGCCATGCATTCGCTTACATCGTACCTCGCACCTTAACCTCGACAACAACTCAATTTCCCCACTTCCCCCACTTGTGCATAAAGAGAACCAAACGGGAAAAAAATTTACAAGGGGGGGGTACAGGTACAGCAGGTACAATAAGTACAAGCTAGGTACAGATCTTACACATGCAAATTTTCAATAGTACCTCCCCCTCCCCCACCACTAGCGGCGGCTATCAAAAAACCCCTCCAAACCACCTAAAACCACCTAATATACAATTAACTTACTTAATTTACTTGAGCTTCATGACCTCCATGAGAAATTGTTCAAAACTGAGATTCACATAGCCTGTATGGTCAGTGTCGTACTGCACAAACGAGTCGGTCATGCGCTTGAGCGAAATGCAGCTCTGCACAAACAGATCAAAGCCAATGACCCGCTCGCCGGCCTTGTTGAACGACGAGTATGTGCTGTACATGAACTGAATGAACTTGTTGGACAGACGGTATCCAAAGGCCTCCAGGGCCCGCACATACTCGTCGTAGGAGATGGAGCCGCTCTTGTCCAGATCAAACTTGTCAAACAGCTTCCTCCAGTCTCCCAGGTATCTCCACAGGTTGCAAAACTCCTTGAACTCGATTGTGCCGTTTCCTGACCGGTCAAACATCTTGATCATTAGTCTCACCGTGTCGATATTGAACTTTGTAAAGTCTCCGTTCACCAGAGCGTTGCCCAGCTCCTTTTCGCTCAGTCGTCCGTTGTTGTTCTTGTCCACTCCGTTGAAGAGCATTTTGAGATTCACATCTGGCAGAGCCGTGTACGGAATGGGCGACTGTCCCTGCTGGTTTGGACTATTGCCGCTGTTGCCGCTGTTGCCGTTGTTGCCGCTGCTGTGGTTGTTGCTGTGGTTGTTGCTGTGGTTGTTGCTGTTGTTGTTGCTGTTGTTGTTGTTGTTGTTGTTGCCGCTGCTGCCGTTGTTGGCATATGCTGGCTGTGGCGGCGCAAAGTTTTGTCTGGGTCCAGGCCTACTGCCCCCTGAGTTGGGGCCTGAGGGCTGCCGTCCCTGCTGCATCGGCGGCTGCAACGGCTGGTTGTTGGACCGTGGGCTGGGCCGCTGCTGGCCGCCGTTGGAGTGGTTCACAGGCGGACCGGGGCCCGCAGGAGGGCCGGGATACGGGTTGTTGTAGCTGTTGTTGGGCGGCGGCTGAGGGTAGCCGTAGCCCTGGCCGGTGGGTCCTCCGCCGGGCGGTCCGCCTGACGGTCCGCCTGACGGCTTGCGTGGAGCCTGGTGGCGCGGTCCTGGGGGAGGACGGCCGTACTGGGGCTGCTGGGGAGGTGGCGGGCCCGGGTCCTGCGAAAAGGTCTCGCCAGGAGTCGGAAAGTGGGGCAGGTCGTCGCTGCCGCCGCGTGCGTTTGTGTAGCCAGAGTACATGTGCTGTTTGTGTGCTGGGGGCGGGCCATGTCTGTAAGAAGGCGGCGGCGGAGGAGCCGAGTTGAAGGTCTCCAGAGGGGTGGGAAAGTGCTGTGTTAGTGGCGGGAAAAGGGGGCAGCGATTTGGGGCTGGGCTGGGGGGGTTACTCACGGGCAGCTCGTCGTATCCCATCACAGAAGATGCATCAGCTGGTGGAGCAGAAAGGAGGAGTTTGGGGGCCGGAAGGGTTTTTGTGTGGGGAAAGGAAAAGATCGTGGGTGTCTCACAACAACAATGATGTCGCTTCCTTCAGGACAAGCTTTGGGTTTGAGGACCAGCACAAGGGCTTCCAGCTGCAACCCTAACCGGGGTGCAGAAATGTTAACTTTTTTGGCCATGCCTACCTTTGCAGATGATCTCTCTCACCACAGGGCAGCAGTAGCGACAGCCCAAAACGAAACCTATAAAGCGAGCATGGCTGACTCTCTTCGAAGCGCGCAGTTCTCCCAGCTCAAGGCGCTGTGCGTGCCGCTGTCAGCAGACGTGCTACTGCCGCCCAAACAGCGTCTGCAACGCCAAAACTCCATCTACGACCGTCTCAGAGCGCTGTTGGCCCATCTGCAGCTTCCGGGCCTTTTGTGGTCCAAGTCGCTCGCCGACTACGTCTTTTTCCCCATCATGCATCTGCTCCAGGGCCTCACAAACGTCCTGGATCTGCGGGACGGCATTCGCGAGACCGTCCTGGGCATTCTGGCACTGCTGACAGCGCACTCCTGGAGCCTCGACATGAACCAGACCCTGGCGCGAGAACTGCTCACGCTGGCGGCCAACCTGTCGTCAGGAGACACAGACACAACCAGCGACGAAACACGCCTGGCTGCAGCTCGCTGTTTCGAGGCCCTATTCCCCTGCAAACCAGCTCTGAACGACGTGGGCCCAATTGTGCTCCTACTCTTACAATGGGGCGAAAAGGGGTCAGTGGAGCTCCGGGAACGGTCCTGGCTGGCTCTGCTGGCTCTGTTTGGGGTGCTGGCCGCCAAGGAGACAGCCCAGGTGCTTCCTGGCGTGGTCTCGGGGGTGTCCAAGGTGGCAAACGGTCACTACAGGGTGGCTGTGGCGGCACTGAGGGTTCTGAGGGCTGTAACAGTGTCAGCGTTGAACAACGAGTGCGCGGAGGACGAAAAGTGGCTAGAATACACTCGAAAGCAGTATCTGGTTACACTGAAGACGATATCAACTCGAAAACACGAGCAGACCAACACGCAGCTGGTGCTACTGTGTTCAGATATCGTGGGCCAGTGCGACAAGAGTCTGTCCAACTGTCTACCAGTTTGTGTCGACATCCTGCTGAGTCTGGATGCCACGGAGGAGTTCATTCGGTTCCAGACCAAGCTCCAGACCGTGTTGGATGAACGAATGTATGTGTGGTTGGACAATTTGCCGTCACTGCTGACACGTAACGACGACACGGAGCCACTGGCGATACTCAAGTGTCTCTCTGTGGGCATTCAGATGCAGCATGACAGCTCCAGAAGTTTGCTGGTGGAAAAGTTGGTGGAGGCAGTTGACGGCATCAGTCAACAAGATGAGAGTGCAGCCAAGAAGCCGTCGTCTGATACCGTGATAAACTTTGTGAAGCACCAGGGAGTGACAGGGAGAGCTATCCAGGTGGACAACAATGCCAAACATGTCATGCCGTTTAGGGGATTTGGATTGTCGACTTTTTTGAGTGATGAGGTGCAGACTGCTCTTGAACAGCTTTTGGTAGCTGCTGACGTGTCCTTTGACGATATCCAATCAACCAACGCCACCTCCCAGCTTTGGATGTCCAACTTGATGCTTAAATCCGACGATTGGCTGGTGGTTGCAACTGACAAATTTGACCCCTTTGAGCTTGAAAGCTACTACCTGGATAATCTTAGAAAGCCTATTCAGGAGCACCAGTATCTGGCCCTGCAAGGCATAGGACTGATGACTAAGCAAAGCCCACTGACGGACTCGCTAATGGATATTTTGTATCCCATTTTGGCCCTGGTTCCGTCTGATCACGGCATGGTAAGTGACATGGCCCGCCACACGCTACTTGAGCTCGCCACGACTTGCGGCTACGGATCCGTACAGTCCATGATGGTTGAGAATGCTGATTATCTGGTTGACTCCATTTCCTTGGCTATTCAGACCATGGATGTGTCACCCGGAACTTTCCAGATTCTCACAGTTTTGATCAAGTTGGCGGGCTCCGATATAGTCGGCTACCTGGATGATGTTGTCAAAACCCTGTTCAGACTGCTGGATAGTTACCATGGTTACCCAGAGCTCGTGGAGTGTGTCATTGGAGTGTTCACTGCTCTGATCGAGGTCATGGAGAGTAGTGTGACTGTGAAGAGGATTGAGGAGGGCGGTGGAAGAGGGGAACAAGCGTTGAGTGTGGAGGGGGTGATCGAGGAGCTGACTAAGCAAAAAGTCGGCAGAGATAGGGATGTGATGGGCGCGGAGGATGAGATAAATTTTGATGCTCATCCGAATAAGCCGTTTGGTGAGATGCAAGAAGGGGAGGGAGAAGAAGATAGAGAGGAGGACGAGGGTGGTAAGGGGGAGCCCGAAAAACCATGGTCTGGACAACTTTCCCAACCAACATACATTTTGGTCAAGCAGATTTTCCAATACGTTCAAAATCTCATCACCAGCGATTCGCCCAAACTGGTCGTCTCTCTCTGTCGGCTAGTTTGCATTTCGGCTCCTCTTTTGGCCGGAATCGATGAGGATCAGCAAGGAGAGTATCTGCCAGTGATTCACGAGTTGTATCCATTACTTGAGTCTGGGTCTTTTTCGGACGATATAGTCGTTGCCGAGTCGTGTCTACGAACGATATCTACTCTTTTGGAGACTGTTGACAGCTCATTTATGCGTCCTCGGATGGTGAAGTTGTTTCCACGGCTGCAGTCGGCTTTCAACGGTCTCTTCGGTGCTTCTTCAGCCTCGGATCACAAGACACGAAGGGCTGCTGCTCTCTTGGCATGCATGACAATGCTCATTGGCAGCGTCAAGCTTCCAACCATACTTTTAACCGATGCTTGTTTTTCTTGCAATCAGCATTTGCATGGGAACAAGTCTCTCGAGGCTGTTGGGTTCAAACGGGCCATTTCCGCGTCCAATGCGGACTTGTATGGTCTTTTCTGTTGATCTGATGTCATCCTCAATGGTCTGATTGTCTATGCATACGAGAGATGATCCTTTTTTTATTTTTACTTTTTTTTCTTCTCTTTTTTTTTTCTTTTCTTGCGGTACGTACAGATGTACTCCGAAATGTGATTATCACCAAACTACGCGTCTTCTACAGCCACTCTTGGCAAGTGCGATCTATACCGCGATGAGACGCTGCCATGGCAACAATTGAACAACAGTTGGTCAGGCAGCCGACACCTGCTCACTACAGCTCCGGTACCGAGGTGGTGGCATCTCGTACAGCATGTCACACAACACAAATGACCAAAAATTGGTTGTTCATCTCAAGAAATAATTTCAACAAAAGTGACACTTGAAACACGTTACAGATGACACTGTTAGACCGTCTAACCGACCTATGGAGTAATACAAGAGGAAGCGCGCCCTTGGAGAAGCACGCCCTTGGGGAAGCACGCCCTTGGAGAAGCGCGCCCTTGAAGACAGGCCACATTTAGGCCACCAAGTCCAGTCAAAAGCCACCCCACTCATCACGAAAACCACACCTCCTTTCTCTTACAAGCATACCTGCAAAACCTCCTGGATCATCATGACAGGGGTAACATGACCATCTCGGTCACTTTCTGGATCGTCTTACGCAAACGGACAAGGTTTGTTTTGCAAAGACAAATAAAGTGTGGAGGGCAAGGTCTTTCCAGTCTAGGAAATTTAGACACGAGTGGGGTATGCACATGCAGCTTAAGAAAACTAGACGAGACGCACGGTGCAAGGAGGGGCACACGTCTGGGGGTTGGCGGCGGCGCGGGGGAGGCTCATTTTTCGACGCTCGTTGAAACAAGTCTCCTTCCGGACAAGCTGTGCTTTCAACGTGATTTTTCACCGGCTGCAAGACGCAATTTCGACACTCCGGGACAGGGGTCTGGGGTGAAATGTAAAAATAACCCCGGGCACGAAGCATAAGTGGCTTGACCGAGGTAGGCTGAGGAAGAGGAAGGGTGCGTCTGATGGCAGTCGCTACAGCGGTGCTGCACGAGGAGGCAGAGTTCTCAACAATACGGAGGCAGGACCACAGGCACAGGAGATACTGCCGCCGACGACGAAAGAACGGAGCCACAGTCACAGCCGCACCAAGTAGCCCAGGGCACGGGCCTAATGCCTCCACTCCCTCAGCCCAGCGCTCTTACGCGACACCAAAGCTAAAGCGGCACTAAACGTTAATGCTATCCAAAGCAGCAGCGATCTCCGTACACGAGTGGCAGGGCAAAAAAAAAAGACTGCGTGTGTATATATATCTCCGGACGCGCTACATCCCGCAGCATACTCACACTCCTTTTCACAAAATGTCCACTTCAGTTGATCTCGCCACTCTCTCTGCCCCCGCTGCCGGCGACATTGGATTCGGCACCTCCGTCGACTTTGGCACCGGAGACCTCGCTTCTCTGCTGACCATGACCAACACCGCCTACGATGCTGCCGCCGTCTCCTCTGCCGCCGCTGGCATCGCCACTGCTGCCGACCAGGCCTCCATTGAGGCCGCTATTGGAGCTCTGGCTGCCAACGCCACCCAGTCCGGCCAGACCCTCAACTCCGAGGCTCTTGCCATTCTGGCGTCTGCCTCCGCTCTCAACGCCACCCAGACTGGCGGTGCCGGCGCTGCTGTTGTCACTGGTGCCGATGGATCTTCCATTTCCGTGGTGTCTGCTCCCTCCGGAGCCTCCGGCGTGCTGACCAACTCCGTGCCCGCCTCCGAGTCTGGCTCCGCCGGCTCTCTGGTCACTGCCTCTGGTTCTGGCTCCAAGGCTTCCGGCTCCAAGGCCTCTGCCTCTGCCACCGGCGCCAAGTCGTCTGGCTCTGCTGCCGCCGCCTCCACCGGTGCCTCTTCTTCCGCCGACAAGGCCAGCAGCGGCGCCCAGTTTGTGGTCCCCGGTCTGCTCCTTGCCGCCCCTCTTGTTGCTCTTCTCTAAGCGCCTCAGGTTATTTAATGATAGATTTACAGTAATGCATAGTTGTTTGATGTGGGGTATCATGCGGAGACGCATCTGTTTCCGGAGTTGCAGATGGAGGCAGGCAGAGGCGGCAGAAATGGAGTCTGCCGCAGATATGGGATCAATCACACAGCCATCCAACATCCCCACAATCGTTTCCATTCATCACGTCACGTCGTCTTTCACCCACGCGAATAATATTCTATGAAAGTTAAAAAAATGAAACATGTAAACAAACATGTGTCAGCAGGGGTGGGACAAGGGTGGGTATAAATGAGAAAATGAGTTGAGAATGAGCATGGGTGGATGAATGGTAGGTGGAAGGAGAAATTGGTGTTTTTATCGATTTTTTTTGTTCTTTTTTTGTTCCTTTTTAATTTTTTTATACGATATTTTTTCATCAATATTTTGTTGATATTTTTATTTTATATCAAATCAAATAATAGAAACCTTGATTTTCAATACCCATTGGTGTAGACTGATATGGAAGACTACATTTCCCCGAAATTTGGAGCTACAACAAGGAAAACTCTACCATCATCAACATGGGTGATAGAGGCGCAGGTTGATACCTTTGAATCGCGTTTTTTTCTTGAAAAAAATCAACTCTTGAAAGTATCTGCAAAATCTGCTTAGTTATCAACGTTCCTGTGAAGTTGGTTTAAGTTGAGTTGTAGCAATTCTGAAGAATGCATTAGGAGCAGGATGTACACTACAGTACAGTACTGTACTTGGATTTCAACTTGAGGTGTCTGTATATAGAATAACTCTACGTAGAGATGAAGTTGTAAGCACACCAAAATCTCCGGTACCGTTTAGAAAGCTCAAATAAAGAGCCAAGACCATTGAACAAGCTGATTCCTTATTTATACCACTCTCGATACACACTCGTTTAGTCAGATTCGTCGCAATACGAAAATTGACCGAGTTCAAGTTTTCATCTTCAGACTGGATAAGACGTAATCAGGCGAATATTAACATAATGGGAAGATTGAAAACAGCATCGGGTTCAGAGCAGCTGGTACATTCCAGCTGTGCTTCCAAAAGGCCGAAAATGATGGTTGAATATCTGGAAAAAGAGAAAATCTCACCTTCCTTTCAAACTTCAGTTTGTATAAGATCATCACTGCATATCAGAAACAGACGAGCTGACCCACCACCATACGGGTATATCAGCAAACGGGTAATGGTTATCCCTTTTGTATAAAACCTAACCCAAATTACTAGCAAAAGAAGGAAATCAGGTTAGGTTTTATACAAAAGGGGCAATGGCTACCCGTTTGCTGATACACCACCAAACGGGTACACCACCAAGCGGGTAACGGTTACCCTTTTTGTATAAAACCTAACCCAGCTCTCAAACAAAAGAAGGAAATCAGGTTAGGTTTTATACAAAAGGGGTAACCATTACCCGCTTGGTGGTGTACTCGTTTGGTGGTGGGACACTCTACCCATATGGTGGTGGGGTCGACTCAGAATCAAATTCCGAGCTGAATGCACTTTTCAAAGTTTTGATATCTCCAAATTCGCCGAGTTTTAGAAGTTTGTTCATGTACGGACTGATGACTTTATCATAGTCTAACTGGCTTAATAATGACACTAGAACAGAGATTCAGTACAACCAAAGTTGCTCGCTGTTTACACCAATTTTTTTCATTTTATAATAGCTTGAAATCGAGAATTTTTTAACACTTCACCCAGTTGAGTGTGCTTAATCAGCAAAGAAATATCGTAGTAATGGAACTTTCAGACCCACGTTCTGCTCATATTTCGACGTTGAACGTGATGAAATCTTTCAAAAGGCCAACCTCTAACATAGAAAATAAAAATGTTCTTTCTGGGCCGTTTTTGAGGGCTCAGTTGTTCAGGTAAAAGTCGATCAAAACTCGAGCTACGACTCTGAAACAAGTAGACCACATCTATACGAGATATACTCAGCGTCATATTTCAAATCGCTCCTGCATCAAAAATATCTTGTACTGTAGACTACAGTATCTCCACTTGTGGCTTTTCAAACACATACCCTAGCGACTCAAACCAACCAATAGGAGCGATACGAATTCAAACCGTTAGATTACCTGTTGTTTAGCACTGTAAAGCACTGTTAAGTCCGAAACTAGTCCGAAAGTCCGGAAATCCGGCCCAGAAGAGCATGCCAAACTTTTGCAACGGCTTCATGACTGGTAGGCTACAAGCAAAGAGCTATACAGGCCCGATAGCGTCAGAGAGCCAGTTGATGGTGGACTCCATCGATTCTGCCTCAACTCAATCTGCTTTCCGTGATAGGAATTCTAAGGAGAAAAAAAGTTAGATTCGATCGAAGTTTTGAGCAAAGATGGAGGGAAGATGGGGGTTGAGGGGGGATAGAGGAGAGATGGAGAAGTTCTGGGAATAACAATCGAATGAGAATTTGATTCCGAATGTAACGGTACTACTCCTGAAATCGTGGCGCTTATGTCCATGGTGTTATGGGTGAAATAGATGCATGTTGTGCACAGTGACGATGCATCGTTAGGCGAACAAAAAGCTCAACACAGAATCGTTTGTAGAGCACTTGTAGAGAAGCTGATAGTATTATTGCACTCAGCGTTGAATTTAAAAGAGAATGGACTCTTCAGATTTCCCACAGTGTTCTCACAGTCGTTTCTAACCGACAAAACACATTTTTTTAGACTGGAAATAGGTGCAAATTTTAAAAACGAAATTCACTCCAAATTTTATTTCTCAAAGCATGAAAAAACAACTCTTTTGAAGGGCATTGAAAACAAGTGTTTACCCTAATGAAGTGCCGCGTGGGTGTTGAAAAAACGACTTTACCGGCCGGGATTTCGCAAATATTATTTAATCGCGCATGAGGCATCGCTTGGCACATTGGGGTCGACATGACGCCGCATTTGACGGGTCGACTGGTCTTTATGTGCCGCATTTGACGTGTCCAAACGAGGCAATTATACCGCAACCCTGCATCAAAGTAGTATGCAAATGTCCCGATTGGGAAATAGTCGGGTCTGGGACCAAACGTAAAGTCGGTTGTTGATGTTCGAAACCGGGTCTGACTAACTCCGAGAGAGCGAGTGAGAGGTCACGGCGGGGGGCGCGGAGGCTCCACAAGACGGATATAGCAGCTGAAACAGCAGCAGCAGCGGCAGTAGAAGTAGAAGTACGCCAAACGACGGCATCCACGTAGCAGCCCGCGCAATCCCACGGCCTCCAGCGTCCGCACCTCGTCCGGGCACTTTCTCGGAATCCTAAATGCGCGATTTCCTCCCACCTTATATACCCTCGAACCCACAACACTCCCAGACCTGCACACCTCCGTCATCCACACACACAGAAAATGCTCGCCCTAGCTCTCCTCCCCGCCGTGGCACTGGCCGCCTTTGTGCCCTCCGACGCCTCTGTGGCCGCCGCCACCGTCAACCAGCACCACGGTGCCAAGGAGGCCACCTACACGGCCGTTGGCCCCGATGCCACCTACACCCAGAACGCTACCGGCACCGCCACCACCTCCGGCGGCGTTGTGTTCGTCTCTGCTGACGCCGATGCCACCGGATCCGGCTCTGCCCCCGCATACTTCCCCAAGGCCGCCACCCACCACAAGAAGAACGCCGGCGCGCTCATGACTGCCGCACCCATTGCTCTTGCCGCCGTTGGCCTTCCTCTGCTTTTTTAAGCCGAAGCATTATAGATTCAGTAATAAAGCCGTTTGGCTGTGATATTTAATGAGTTGGAGCCAGAGCCAGGACCGTAAGGACTGGCTTTGATCAGAGCTAGTACCGATGACCGGTTTTGAATGTAGACAAGCCAGAGCCTGTTTCGATGACTGCTCGACTGATGAGAAAGGATTATAGACGAGTCAGGACAATGGGTGGCTTTGAATGTATTATCAAGACAAGCTAGAATCAGACTTCCATCCATAGGAGCTGACTTTGAATGTAGATGGGCCACTTTAGATGAGTCAGGACAATGAGAGGCTCTGTAACATCAAGACGAGTCTGCTCTGAATTAGTACGACAATTCTGGTTCTGAATTGCGACGATTTTGACTCTGACTGTTGTAAGACGACTGACTGTTGTAAGATGATCCTGGCCCTTACCTACGAATCTACTCTGAATGTAGTAAGACTTTCCTGCTCTGACTGTTGTAAGACTTTCCTGGCTCTGATATCAAGTGAACAATGGACACCTAAAGAGCTATCGGCGACTCTTGGAATGTTACTATTGTAGCATTGACTGGCACTATACCTAAGACGAATTTTCAAATCTGAAAGTTGTGAAATCTGACAGTTGAAATCTGACAGTGTTGAAATATGAAAAGTGCATATCGTTTCAGACGACAATAAATTGACCAGGTTCCACTATCACGTCTCTAGCTCTCATCTACTGCTACATTCTGCCTGACTGCTGGTTCGCTCAAGTATGGACAGTAGATACATGTTACCAGAGCATCTAGAGGAGCAGAGAGAAATTTGAAGAGAGCAATCGTCTCAAAATGACTCCTTTAGCCAGATTCAAAAGCGAAACCTGTCGCTTCATCTTGTTTGGCTTCATCTGAGAGGACCTCTTACAACACAGTTGATTAGGTAAGCCGAACCTTAAACAAATGATCAGAAAAAACAACTAAAAAAGACAGAAGTTTACCAGTCGAATTTCGGCCTTTAACTGCTTTTAACTGCTATTAATGCTATTTAAAGTATTCAGAAACACTGTAAAAATACCATCTTTCGGTTGTAGTCACTTTCAACCACTTTTAACCGCGTTTAAAAGGGTTCAAGGTACCGGTGCGGTGGAATATTAATTATTTTGAAATTAAATTAATATTTGGAACAAAGAAATAAACGAATTAATGAAATATAAATCAAAAAATATATTAAATAGAAATAATTATTACTCGGAGCAGCAACACAAATAGTCCCCTAAATACATTAACAGTGTTTTTCACTTCTCTCCAACTTGTCTCATTTTTTGAAAGTCACAGTATTGATCAAACTGGTGCACTCACCCACATTGGCAGATGAAACGGCTATTAGAAAACTAGAGGTAAATCCAAAGAGTGCGTTCGATTCAGAATTTCAGCTTTAGTCAGGTTTTGAAGTTGAAACAATCATTATTTCTTGTTTAAGCCGTGTAGATGTGCCTCCACGAGAGAAGAAAGATCCATCAAACCACATGGATCGGATTAACAAGGCACTAAGAGACTTTGAAAGAAAACAAAAGAGCATAGCTTGTTTTTAACTTGATAAAATGTGCTATGGTAATCATCAGATCATGGTAAACTCACTCTTCATCTCGACAGTACGTTTTCTACAGGTTCAGTCATGGCACTCAACAGCACGGTGTAACTAGTGAAATAGCAACTTTTGAGAGAGAAAAACGGGATCATTGGACTCGTGATTGAATTTCGTAGCAAACGCACTCTTTATTTTCTGATTATTCCATTCGGAACTGTCATTTATCAAACACCATACCGACATGCACTTGAAGGTTGAAAGTCACAATATATCAAAAAACGAAGACATAGAGAGACAACTCCCTCCACAACATCGAACAGTACTACGAACTATACAACCGTTCAACACTTGAGGAAATACAGCTCTCAAACCACTAGACTTGAGTATATGGTTCTGTCAAGTGAGTATGTCTCTTGGGCCAACAGAGTTGAGTCGTACTATGAAAGAACGATACTAAATAACAATCTGACGAGAACAAATAACTGACAGTTAACGACAGTTAACGACAGCTCGTCCTAACATGATTCCACAGTCTACCTGTGGTTTAGTGATCTCATAGAACTTTACCTCTGTAGTTCTAGAATCGTCTGACGAGAATCAAGACTCAAACACGTCCCTGTTAAGCATTAAATCAATTCCAAACAGTTTCAACAGTTCAGCTGGAATTTATAAGAAATAGTAAAGAGCGTTTTTACATCTTTCAACAGCCTTGATAACTGTTGCTTGTACGAGGTTGAAGCCATATCACTAAGATCAGAACAGACAAGTAAGTGGAAGTCACACGCTGACCGCCAATTGACACGAATGCTTTTCGATCGTGTGCCGAGCACCTGTTGATTGAAATATTTCGACACTTATCAGATTTTGTCCCTCTAAAAGTGGAAATCTCAGGCTACAACCAACAAAACATGATGTCAGGTTTAGGTGCATCTGCTGTATTATCACTACATCCGTTTTTACTACATCAGCAAACATTTCTATGAACGAATTATTCTTTATATAGATGTAGGCTGGATTGTATATACACATGTAGGTGCAATGATCAAGACAGCCATTTTACCAAACATCAGGAAACCATTAGTTATACCAAACAATTATATATCACCACCAAATAACCGTCAGTTCTCCTGGTTACATCTACAGGCTAACCAAAGTCCCAGCTACAACTCTGAACCTACCAGATACTGCTCTGTTCAACACATTAAATTAATAAATAAGAGCCTTGGCTCACACTAACACCACGCGTGGTAGACACGCTTGTACATGGGCTTCAGCGACATTTCGTAACGCTCCTGCTCCAGCTCGGCCTCCAGCTTAACCAGATCGGTCTCCCGGCGGCCAGTGTCCACGTCCAGCTGGCTGATGGACAGAAGCGGGTCACGCTTCCACACCAGCCACACGAGCGCAAAGAAGAGCACCACGGGCGCAGCCAGGTAGGCGTTGAAAAAGGCCTCGGCGGTGGGCTTGGGCGCGCCAATGGGGAACAGCGCGATCCAGAACTGTGCCACCAGCACGAGGCAGTTGAGCGTCAGGCCCAGCACGGAGCCCCAGATGCCCAGCGCGGCCGTGAACGCCAGCTCGCGCGTGGTTCGGCCCTGGCTCTTGAGCGCCAGCCGGAACCGGATGTGGCACAGGTTGATGGAGCCCCAGGTGAAAATGGACGCCAGGCCGGACAGCGCCATGAGCCAGCCGAAAACGGCGTTCTGGGTCTTGACGGGTGCAGCGCAGATGAACGCAAACAGGCCCCACACGGACACCACAATAATGCCGATGATGGGCCGGCCCTGGCGGTCAATGTACGCAAAAGCCTTGGGTGCATGGCCCATGGCTGCGAGACCGGCAAGGGTTCGCGAGAAGCCGTACACCGCGGAGTTACCGACAGAGAGCACCGCAATCATGATGACAATGTTCATGACAGTGGGCAGACCTGAGATTCCGGCGTTCTGGATGGAAATGACAAACGGCGACGCGCTGGCGTCCACGGACGACGAACCCTTGAGCAGATGCGGCTCGTCAAAGGGAACCAGCAGACCCACCAGAGTCAGCGACACAATGTAGAAGATGAGGATTCGCCAGAAGACCTGCTTGGTGGCCGAGGGCAGCATCTTTCGGGGGTTCTCGGTCTCGGCGGCAGCCAGGCCCACCAGCTCGGTGCCGGTGAAGGCAAAGGCCGCAGACACAAAGGTGGCACACACGCCCTTGAACGCGTGCGCAAACGCGCCGCCTCGTGGACCAACCGTGCCCTTGGGAAGCCGGTGCCACCACTTGCCGCCCATGTAGCCGCCGTGGGGTCCGCCGCCGCACACGAGCACAATGCCGAGGATGCAGAAGCCGATGATGGCGAGGACCTTGATGAGAGAGAAGACAAACTCGGCCTCGCCGTAGCCCTTGACGCCAAAGAGGTTGATGCAGACAATGAGCACCCAGAAGATGGAGATCCACGCGGCGTTGTTGATGTCCGTGTGGTTCATGTTTTGCCAGAAGTTGACGGTGATGGACGCGGCCACCAGCTCCAGCGGCAGCACCACAAACCACGACATGACGTAGTTCCAGCCCATGGCAAAGCCCCACGCGGGGTGGATGAATCGCGTGGAGTACGTGGCGAACGAGCCAGCCACGGGGAAGGTGCACGCGAGCTCACCAAGGGCGTGCACGGTGCAGAAGAGCATGACACCGATGATGCCGTAGGCGATGAGAAGAGCGGCAGGACCACCGGTGGCGAGCGACGTGCCGGATCCGACAAACAGACCGGTTCCGATGGAGCCGCCAATGGCGATCATCTGCAGATGCCGGGGCTTGAGGTCTCGCGACAGCGGCGAGTTGGCGGTGGCCAGCGCGGCCTTCTCCACGTCGGTCAGGCCCGTGGTGTCGTACTGCGACAGGTCTGCGGGCTTGAACGAGTCCTTGAAGTTCTTCCATCGGCCGTGTTTGTGTTCGGTCACAGATCCGATGACGCCGCCGCTGGGCTCGTCGTCGTACGACGGCGTGGACTCCTGCTTGAGGTCCGCGTCCTCGCTGGCTGTGCCAGGGTGTTTTTCAATGTCGTTCATTTGCGGGTGACAGAGATGGTGTTGTGGGGGCCCGATCTGGGAGGCGAAACCCAGTCCTTATATAGCCCGGCCGGGGCCCTCCTATCTGCTACCAGCAGGCAGCGCTTTTCCCCCACAGCTGCTACGCTCTTCTGGGGGCGCTCAAAAGAAAAAAGAAAAAGCGTGTGTGCAAGTGAGTTACTACGCCTATGCGGTCGGAGCTAAAGTCGCCCGAGCTTATGCTTTTAGGGTCTTGCAGCACACTCTGTTTTTTTTATGTTTTTTTTGTCGTTTTAGCCGCTGGGTCGGGAGGGTTTTGGGAGCTGGGGGCTGCCACTGGAGACTGGGACGCACTGGAAAAATACAATTGGTACGGTTTTGACGGGCGCGCGATTCTGTGTTGAATGCACTCTTCAGATTCTCGGTAACAGGTCCCTGACTCCTCCTAGATGCCCCCCCAATCTCTCCGGACAAGGTTGTCTAGCCCGACTCTAATGGTAAATCCATGGAAAGGGAGACGAACGACGGCACTACCGAAGATAAGATAAGCTGGGGAAGAGATAGGCGGGTGCGGCCAGCGTCTCCTGGGGGTATTTGGGTCAGCCGACACGATGCGTCTGCTTTTGTGTCTCTTGGACGTCTGCAACGCCTCCAAATTCGCATTTCAAAATCCTGACAAATTTGGTGGCTTCTATTCACCGACGGATGGTGCCTCTCGGCGCAATATCGCCAAACTGAAAAGACCTCGGGGGCTTGGTTGTTCTCATCTAGGTTTGTTCCATCGCCTGCAATTTCCCCCAAACGACAGGAAACGAAAAAACGGCGAAAAACGGAAAAAACAAAAAACACAACCCTTGGGAGTGCTGGAACGCCTTGGACATGCATGGTTCCTTGATAAAGTCGACTCTTCAACGTGATTGGCCGATATGCACTCGTCTGTTCTTTTCGGCACAGTAGCGTCTGATAGATAACGAAGTGAGTGGAGAAATATTTGTTTCGGTCGTCATCCGGCTATTGGAAGGAGGTAGCGGTGGACTCATCCCCTCACGACAACCTCTAGGACCTGCCATAAACCCTACCGGCCTCGGCCAATGAGGTTTTTTTTTTTTTTTTTTTCGTTTTGTTCTCGGAATCACTTTTTTTGTCCGTTTTTCCTCCTCTTGTTCTCCGAGCTATGGCCACAATCAAAGTTCACAGCTGTGTCCATCGCCTATAGCCCTTGGCTTCTTTTGGCCTCCACCAGCCCAACTCTAAGCCCCTACTGCTAAGAATGAAGCGTTTAATAGCTGACTCCGACACACTAACAAAATTCTGAAGAGTGCAATGTTTGTGAAATCTGTGTGCGCGTCGATTCGTACCAATTGCATTTTTGTGGCATTTCGGATGCCGTTTTTGCGTCGTGCTGGCCCCGAAACAAAAGAAGGTCGTTCGAGCCCTTCCCTCAGAGCTACACGGCAACTAGACTATCCCCAAACTCACTCTCGAGAAGCCTAACCCAAAGTCGCTGGAGGGATGGGAGCGTGTGAGGTGACGTACGCAAGGCACGAATGATAAGAAACCGACTCCTAGGTGACTGGTTGGTGGAGCAGTTCCAACGGTCCGAAGCAGGGTCATGTGAGTTGCAGACTGGTCCAGGGACGTTGAGACGGCGGAGATGATAAAAATCTCGGGAAATCTCGGCTTTGGTGAGGGGCTACACTCCGGAACCAGTCTAATTGGTCCCTAGTGCATTGTTAGCTCTGGTTGAGCCCCACATTCAGTCTGGACTCACGATTCAAATAGGATCTAGAGGGGATGGGAAACGGTACAGCTGGGGAATGGAGATTCCAAAGAGTGCGTTTCGTTAGCAATCGAATTCTGCTTCTAGTGGTACCAGCCACATGACTATAGGACCTATGGACTCGTTTCTAGTGGCTCTCTCAATGCGACTTGACGATGGAAAATGCCCAGCGGGTGTTTTTTTCCTTGAAGATGGATAATGAAAATTCTGAAGAGTGCGTTCGGTTGGAAATCAAAATCTACGTCCAACGGTACCAATGACAGCTCCTTGGAGTTGCTTCCCTTTCCACAGTCATGATTTCTAAAGCATGATGACCACGGTCGCTTCAAATACCGATAGAAAAGAGTTGAGACATTTGAAAGGCACCACTGCATTCGGAAGAGTTATTAGACCCATATACTCTCTTCAAGATACCTAAAACATTGTCCTCCAATTGACAGCGTCTTTCGTACTTTTCTACAACTCCATCCAAAGACTCCTCTTCAAAAACCTATTGAAACAGGTTACAGGAAAAAACGAGTACCACTATTCCACGTAGATTAAAATTCCGAATCGAATGCACTCTTTGGTTTTCATATAAAACTTTTCCTTATTTTCTGGTCCTGCTTTTTGTACTGTGGTTTTTCTTCTCCACAACAGCACATGCAACAACCCCATGCAACTTCATCTCAACACTCAAGGGGGTCGCTAAAAACAGTCGTGTTTGAGCTACTCAAAATCCGAGAATAAAACATTGCCCCAAATTCGATTCTGAATCGAATGGTACCAATGTCACCTCCACAACTCCTCTCGCTCCTGACTTGTAGCGTTACACTTGCAAAGTTCAAAAGTTGACTTTACAAGACACGACACAGGAAATTGTGGGGAAATATTGAGGTTTAATCAATTACCGACGACGCCCCCCATCCAGCCACAGATTGACAAAATTTCAAAGCGCTTGTCAGCTAAAAAAACCAGATCTAATTTCAATCTGTTTTTTTTTTCTTCTCCAGCTTCCCCTCTCAGTCTCAAATCTGGACGCTTCTGCCGCTCAATGCACACAGCCTCTACAGTAGATGCATTCAAATCCAGGCCCCGCCCCCTCATGTAATCACGCTATAAGCAAGTCGATTTTTGTACACAAAGACCGCTCAAGCATCGCCAAGACCCGTTTGCACCTGTTAGACCCTTCAAAGACCACTTTATCCCCGCAGCCCAGCCTTTAGACCAGATAGAGCCCCTATTAGCAATGTCTGTCAGGCCATCAGGGACGAAGATAAATAAGGTTATTTCAAGAAGAAAGAAAAAGTCTAATTTAAATGGCCGATCTGTCTCTGCATGTCTGCATTCTGATGATGCCACAATGCACAACGTTCGGTTGCTGGGCTCTGGGGCACCCGACAGATTGTAGGCAAGGTGGAAAGATTATTTCAAAATAAGGTTTTATTTAGTCTTTTGCAGAGAAAAATAAGGTTGCCAAATGTGGAGCACCCGGCAGAGTCCAAAGTGTGAAAACTGAGATTCATTTACGGCCGAATGGAGTCCAAATCGAGTGTTTTGTGGAGAATGCAACTTGTTGAGAAATCGACTTTGACAGGACGGTGATGATTTCGTTTGCTGGGTGTTGTATGGAATGGTAAGAACAAGATCCCCTAACTTCTTGCCACGACCAAGGAAAAACGAGATCAAACTCGCTACAATGACATTTATGAAATTCTGAAAAGCGCATCTTGTGCAGAACCCCATTCTGCGTACAGTGGTATCATTAAATCTCCCATTTCCCCTCTCCAAACTGTATCCTGACGGCGTTGTATCTTCACCCTTTCAATGGCCTCCAACAATATCAAGAAAACAGTCACGTGACTGACGTATATCCGTACGGGAGCCACCGACTAAGGGCTAGGATTTTCCAGCTGCTTTTGAGATGGAAAATGTCATAGAAACCCATTTATTGAAAAAGAAAATGCAAGTGGGCAGGTGGAGAAAATGAGACATTTTTTTTTGCCAAAAAAGGTTTGCCTACCTGAAGTAAGAGAAAGCTGATTAGCGAGTGATTGAGAGGTGCTGATAGGGTGTAATTGGTACGGCTGAACTGGGAGTTTCATTTGAAACCGAATGCACTTTTCAGAACTTTAGAAATGTGAATATAGTGGTTTTCGTGGAGTACTATATGGAACGAGAGCTAGCACACCTAAAGAGTGAAGGAGGAATGGTATCTGAGAGCGGACAATCAGGATGTAGACAGAATTTGAATCTGAGTAGAACGCACTTTTCAGAATGTTCATATCTCAACTGGAAATTTTCTTTTTCAGAAAGTGTGTTCGTTAGAAGTTGAGGGGCTAGAGGCTACATCACGAACTTCAATGATTGTCGTGAAATCTGCATTTTCCAGAAAACTGAAATTCTGAAAGCTCGGAATAAGTGGGGGTGGTTACACTGAATCTTCGACAGCTTGTACTGCTTCATTCAGCCGATTTTTGAGGAGTTAGGTGAGATAAGTGTCTTTGCGAACCAGTCAAACATTATCGTGTGAATCGAATGAATCGAAGCAGTTAAACGAGTCAGACGTTTGAATTTGAGATGGAACATCTACTGGATCGAGCTTTGGCACAATTCTGGGCTTTGAAATTGACTCAAAGGTCGTATCATAGCCAGTTATGTAGTGTTGAACATGTCTAGTATTGAGGCGAAACTTCATTCTTCTGATGAGACCATCCAATTCTCATCAACTCCTTCTCCCTCTCAACCACACATCCAAACCAACAGTTATCCTGGTGACGCCAAAACTTGTTTGCACTGACAACCCCCAGCATCTCAAAATCTTCTGTGTGTTGTTTGAATCGCCTGCAGACTGCCTCAACCTCATACTCTCCATAACGACTTGAAGAGCCAATAACACATAATTGACTCAAATAAATGAGGCCTGATTATAGATTCGACAGCCTCAATCTGATTGCGCTTTTCAAAATTCATTTTTGGGGCTTTTTACGGTTCATTCAGAATGAATCAAACATTATCCGTATTCAGACAAATGAGGTTTACAACGGAATCAGAAATGGCTGCTATTACTGGACAAAGATACTAGATGTGAGAATTCCAAGAACAGGAAAGCAATATGGGATGTTTTCTTATCTCAAAAACTTCTTCTTTCTTCCAAATTTCTGTCTAGTATTTTTTTTTTCTGGACAGTTTAAAACCTTTCAGACCCCCTCTTGCATCCCTGCAGAACCTCATTGCAAGGAAAACGAAGAACAACCTCAAAAACGTCCCATCAGCTGGGAAAAGAGCATGTGAGATGCTTCAGACGACGACCCAAAGGCTTGGCAACAGCTCTAGTATCTAATATATAGTCCCTGGGTCGTTGTTCTAGTTACCCCAACAACGCCCCAGCCATGACCTCACACACAGCTCCTATTTCGGTCAAACAGCGAGCTAACGCCTACGATATTTTGGTGGAGAGAATCAGCACGGGTCAGCTATCCGTTCCCACTCACTGGTGCTATTCGGACGAGTTGGAGACCCTGAAACCGACCTTTCCAGCTGAAACAAATTGTGTTTCTGATTCCGTTTCAGATGAAATCGCTCTCAGAGCCCGATTGGTGGAGTGGACTGAAGCGCTAATTCTGCAGCGGAAAGCCCAGAGCACTGCCCAGCGACTGGCGCAAAAATCAGCCCGATTGGAGGCCGCCTTGTACTTCAAGTTCTTCAGTAAAGTCAAGGGACGTCTTGTGCATACGGAGAAGATTAGCAAAAAACAGAAACTCATTTCAAGGACGAAGAAACAGCCGAATGAGGTCCGGAAAAGAAGCATCGGCGAGTGCTATGACGCTTTATGCTATGACAGAAAAATCGAAGCGATTCTGTCACGGGAAGCCCAGTTCAGAAAGGAACAGGAGAAGCTGCATCGAGCAGAGATGCAACGAGACTCGGAGTGGATTCGATCCTGGATAAGACAGGACATTACCCGTAGAAACTACGTGCAAGATACGTCCCGCACGTATCCCGAGGAGTTGGAGGTTTTTGAGCAAGACAACGAGTTTGAATACGAACATGATCATCATTTACACAACGTTCATTCAACTACCAGAGCAGCAAGAAATCCAGCTCAACGACCAAGAGTTGTGCCTCCAGAACGATCCTCCAGACGATTCAAACATAGATACAGTCTACGTCTTCAACAGACAGCCACTCATGTGACTTATGTACCTGATTCTCCAATTAGATACGGTTCAGATTATCGAACCAGGCCGAGGAAGTGAATAGATTTTGACTATATAGTCTTAGGTCTTAAGAAGCATCAGTTGAAAGTCCTAACAGTAATAGACCATTCAATTTGGTAAAATCAAGTTCAGTATCATGATTCGTTTTAGCATTTAAAAATCAATGCCGTATTAAATTAAACACACTCTTTTTTTTATTCCAAGGTATATGGTTTTCTATAGTCAACTATTTAGTTGGATGCAATTCCTAGGAAAAAAAGAAAAAATTGGATGAATGGATCTCATTGGAATAAAAATAAAATATACCAAAACATTTGAAAAACATGTATCATATAAAAAAAGAACACCAAACCTTTGAAAAAATGTTCTCTTTTTCTCTTCCTATCTCCATACACTTACGATACCTCACCACTCCTGTACTCCATTAATGCCCATTAAATACATAAGTTAAGTTATATTACATTGTCTGTTGTGTCAGTGTGTCAGTGTGTCTGTATGTCTGCGTGTCTGAGTCACCTCCATCGTCCTCCTAACTCCACATGTCATCTTCATCGTCGTCCCAGGAAAAGTTTTTAGATTCCGCCGCCTTGAGATGGGCTTCAAACTTCAATCTCAACGCCTCGGTCTCTTCGGCAGTGGGTTCCTTCTTCTTGGACTTTGTAGAGAGACCCTGCTTGGGCTCATTCAGAGTCTTCTTGGGTACTGTTTGCTGGTTGGGCCGGTCCGATTTCGCCAAAGCTCGTGGCGCCTTTGGTGGTGCTTTTCGGCTTTCGAACCGCACGTCCTGCTTGGAATGAAAGTCGTTGGTAGTGTTTTTCGAGTGTCTTCGGGGGGCGGGGTGGTCACGCGAATCGGGAATGAGGTCGCGCGATCCACGTCTGTCTCCATGTCTGTCTCCCTGTCTCTCCTCCCGCAGCTCCCTATCCCACTCTCTGCTGTGTCCCACCTTCTTCTGTCGGTTGGCCTCTCGCTCCTGTTCTCGTGCGTCTCGTCTGGACTGCTTGGTGTCCTCTGGAACGTTCACAAACGGGGCTACGGGAGCAGCTGGTGGCGCCAGGCGTGATCTCAGGTCGTTGGCTGAGCTGGCCACAGATGGCTTTTTGTAGTCCGACGCCGGTCCTCGAGGTGGCGTGCTGATGAGAGGAACGTCTTTGGGGTTGATTTTGGCCCCCGAGTCCTTGTGGTCCTTGGCGTCCTTGTGGTCCTTGGCGTCACTTCCCTTTCGGGCCCATCGCGAGGCTCCGAGACTCTTCTTTGGGCTTGATGGGGTGGGAGTGGTTTCCTTGGAAGATGATTTTGAGTTTTTCGAGGATTTGGGGTCGTCTGAGTTTTTGGAATCACCTGCATGCTTAGCATCGTTTGAGTCCTTCGAGTCTTTTGCGTCCGCCAGCGGCTTTCCAAGTCGTGCGGCAAAGGCCTTGGCTGCCGGGGTCATGGGGCCGTCAACATCGCTGTCAGACTCGGACGACTCCTTTTCGGAAAACACAGACACCGTGGAGGAGGAGGAGGGCCGAGCGGACGAGGATGTGGGGCGGGTGGCGTTTGCCGGAGGCGAAGAGGCGAGCTGCTTTGAGACTGTGTCGGTCTTGACGTCGCCCTTTCTGGCCCATCGAGAAGCTGCTAATCCGGCCATGGTCGAGTTGGCGTGTGTGTAGCTGGTGGTGTCGTGGGGTGGTGGTGGTCTGTGGAAGCTGTGCGTGGTGTTTGGTGGCGATATGTAGCTGCGTGCGGTTGTGGAGTGGTGAGGTTTGAGAAAGCGGTGGTTATTTTTTGTTAGTCCGACGCGCCTTATCAAAATCAAAAATTACACTTTTAGCGCTTCACCTGCATATGCGGCCTCCCAGCCGGGCGGCTGTGTACGCCCGGAACCTGGTAATATATGGCGATGGCGGAGTGTTTTCGAGAGGAGAAGTGGCCTGAGTGTGTGCTAAGACGCCATAAAGCACGACACGGGCGTTGTAACGGCCAAAATCGCAGTTTCCACCGCTTTGCAGCACTCGTTTCGACCTCATCCGACCCGTCCCCACACTAGGTTTTCGAGGCTGGATGGGGAGGGGGGCTGGTTGGGCACGCGACGAAAAGAGAAAGCGGCGGGAACAGGAGCTGCGAAAGAGAAGAGCGCACGGTTGGATAGACAGAGATGTCGCGGTGACAATGGTGCAGAAATAACTGTCACATGTCCATTGTGGCGGTCTTGAGGGAGCTTTTTGTGTTGCTCACAGACGCACCTGAGAGAGGATCAGTTTTGCCACCTGTATGACTGACACAAAAAGCGGAATCGGAGATATCCGAATTCTGAAAAGTGCATTCGGTTCAGAATTCGATTTTGAGCTTTGCGGTACCGGTCACATTTTCCAGATATTAATATTCGTGGATTTGGAGGACTCTGTTGAGCTGTTTCGGCTGACTGAGTGGTGGAAGATGACTGAACTGGTGAGGCGCAAAAAAATAATTGCAAAAATAATTGTAGAAAAATATACAGTAAGAGTCCGGTTACGAAGACATTAAACGCAACTCTTTGTGCGACATGCAGACACTGTAGAAAATATATATTATCTTCCGAACGAAACAGGTTATGACCATGTTCAATTTAGCCCTATCTATAAAAAAATAAAAAATATATATATATAGCTGTATGGTGGAAAAGAATAAATGTGGTTATTTACAGCTATAGTTGCACTACAATCCATCATTTGTTCATTACTTTACCCAGAAGACAGTCTTGTCTGAATTCTGATTGAACCTGTCTTTTACTGACTTAGGATTGGTAAATCCTTCCACTGGAAATCAACCAAGGTCCACTACAATTTTGAGAGAAAACTGATGAGGTTTCCAACCATAACGTTTTTCACATCCACTCATTGTGTCACCCAGATCGAGTTGGTCGAGTTTGATAGCTTTACCGACAGTTTTGATTTGGTTTAATTCGATTTGATAAAAGTAGTTGCTAGAAGTAGTTGCTGGAAGTAGTTACTGGAAGTACTGTAGTTGATTGAAGTAGTTGATGGAAGTGTTTGACTAAACATCTGTCAACTAGAATGACGAAGAAAGGTGGAAACAACAGTTTGGTGAAGAAAATGTACGAAAAACAGACAGTTAGGTGAAGTATGGAAACACAAACAACATGATGGTTTGTTTCTATTGAATTGCAAACTGTGCACTGCTTTCAAATATCGTCTATCACTGTTTGAAACTCATTCTGACATTGTTCCTGATTGGGTTTAGGTTCAGATTATGCAGTATCATCATCACTTCAGATCAAAGCAAACAGGACTAAGAGGGTGACAATTTTTGAAAATGTCTTTGATTCTATTGTGAGAGGGATTTCAGCACATTTTTTGATTTACAAAACGCCTTCTTGGGCCCTCTAAAGCCCTTAGTAAGCCATTCATACGCCTTTGAAGTCTCTCAAACCAACGTCAAAGTCAGAGAAACAGTGTCTAGCAACTGCTAGAGACAATAACGACGCAGATATCGGTGATTTTTGCCAGAATAAGACCCATATTCCACCTGCAATTGAAAATTGACAATCGGTTTTTGAAAATTGAAACTTGTACAGTTCTATCAACAGGAGCTAATATACCATATGGCTTCTTCCTAGAACCAGACAAACGACAACATACCACGTATATATACAAATTAACACATCCAGTAGGTCTCTATAAGGCCAACCTTGCTCTCAAACCACTCATATCTACCATCAACCAGCTTTTGGTGCCTTTACTGTTTTCATACTCACACCCCAACTAGCTCTTAACCTGTCAAGCTCGATAAAGTTCCAACATGCATCTCTCAAAACGCGTTCATCAGTTCCAAAATTCAACAGAACAAAAATGCCAACACTCGAAGAGCTGAAAAAAGTACGCAAAAAGCTCTCGGATGCACTGAAGACCACCACAGAGCCCCAGAAATCGCTGGAGATCAAGGGCAAACTGGCCCACGTGTACAAACTCATGGCTGACAAAGTCGCGTCTTCAGACTTTACAAAGGCCATGGAGTACTGCAAATTCACCATTGATTTGACCCCAGAAAAGAGCCAGGGGTATCTGCAGATTGGCAAGATTCTGCAGGAGCACGGCAAGGACGAGGCTGCGCTTGGAATGTACAAAATCGGCGTCAAACGGTGTGCTGAAAGCGACAAGTTTCACCACATTCTCAAAAGCCAGCAGGAAGAGGTCGAAAGGCGACTCAAAAGGGCTGCAGCCAGACAGACAGCCGTCCAGAAGGCCACAAAGACGTCCAGCGCCTCCAGGGTGGCGTCTCTGGTTTCTCAGCCCCTGAAAACCGCCCAAACATCCCAAACATCTCAAGGTCCCGATCCAAAGGCACTGGATCCAATGACCCTTTTGCCGGTGGAAGTGGTGGAAAACGTGTTCAGCCACGTGCCGTTCCGCACGATAGCGCGAAGTGTGCGGGTGTCAAAGCTCTGGAAAGACAGCATTGAGGGCATGAGAACCGTGTGGAACAGCCAGATAAACTTCTCAGCTGCCCCCAAAGACCGCCCGGTTTCGGTCAAAACCATGGAGAGGTACTTCAAGCTGGCGACCAGGGCGCCCCCAACCACGGATCTGGACGTTCTCAGGGCCACAAAGCAGAATATCCGCGTCATCAACCTGCTGGGCATGCATTCCAAGTCGCAGGAGTACGCTCTCGTGCAGTGGCTGGGCCGCTTCTGGTTCTCGATCGAGAACATCCACGTCAGTCTGAACGCCGTCAACACGCTGAAGCTGGAAACGTGGCTGCGAACACGTGTCGACAAGATTGCCAAGAAGCAGGACTCGCCCTCGGAAACCATCACTTCGCTGCGGCTCTTTTGCAGCTCCACCAACATGGACTCGCTGGTTCGCAGCATCGTCACGTGCATGCCCTGTTTGACCAAACTGGACGTGATCAACGACACCGAACGGCGCACGCTGAGTGTAAGCACTCCAGAACCGCTTCCCAGGGCTTCTCCACGGCTGGAAACACTGCGAATAGTGGATAGAATGGCTCCAAACACTGCGCAGGCTGCAATTGCATATCCCGAGGTGGCAGGAATCCTGGCAGCCTCCTCGGCGACCCTGGCTTTTCTCTCGCTGACCCACGTGCCTGTGGAGTACACGAAACCGTTCTCCAGGTTGAGCCATCTCGAGCTGACAGCCAGCAACCAGGTCATGGAGATTCGCTACATCCCGTCGTTTCTGGCCCAGCTGGAACACATCAGGCTCGACAACCACCACACGCCGCATTTTCTCAACTCTCTCAACCGCCACTGTTCTCTGGCCAACCTCAGGTCGCTGCATTTGGATCTAGTGGGTCCGGGACGGCTGGGATCCACTCTCATGCCCACTCGAGTCGCAGAGCTCTTTTCGCTGCAGCTTTCTAATCTGCATACGCTACAGTTCAGCAACTACCACAACGCCATTGACGGCTGGTTCGAGCTGCTGGTGGACAGTGCGTCGGCTCTGGTGCATCTCGACGTGTCCAACAGCAAGCTGAGCGACGTCAGCGTGCTTACTCAGCACGGTAAGCTGCCGAGTTTGGAGTTTCTGGATCTCAAAAACACCCAGGTCAGCGCTGCTGCTCTGGTTGAGCTGGCGAAAAGAAACGTTGGAATGGACATTACAGGCATGGAGATGCGTGTCGAGACGTTTCAGTGGCTGAAGGAGAAGAGCGGAGTGTTGATCAAGCATGTTTAGACATGTCTGCAGTCTTGACACTAAGTATTATGGCGACAATGGAAGCAAAACTACTACCGATGTGTTCGGAATCAGATTCTGGGTCGACTGTACTCTTCAGATTTCCAATTGACCGTCTCCTATACCATCTTAGAAGGTTGTAGAGAATGTACATGCATACATGGTGATGCATGATACTGTGGAGAGTTACATTACAGCATATAAAAAGGAGACATTAAACAAGAGACAAAAAAGAGATGGTCCCTAGCAGGATCGAACTGCTGATCTTCGCGTTGCAAAGCTGCTATTCTTATTAGCACGACGCCTTAACCAACTGGGCCAAGGGACCTTGTTTTTGATTTCGAATTTACAATGTGTCATGAGTGCTGAAGTTGAGCTTTTTGAATTTTTTGTTGGAAACAGTCGATTCAGAGGTAAATCATGGCCTTTTGACTGTGTAGACATGTTCACCACCAGGTTCTCTTTTGAGAATTTTGAACAACCAGTAGCTTTCACACACACCTGAAATCCACTGTATCGCACTTAACCTTCTTCTCACCACTCCACTGTTCAACAATTATCACTCATGATACCATGATACCCCCTGGATTACCCTCTCGATCGTCATCGGCCCAGAACTCAGCCACCCAGCCCATATCTTCGCAGTCGCCGTTGTCGCGACCCACGACAGCGCCTCTGTCACGTTGTGATGAGAATTTCCCGTCTCTGGGACACACTCTCCAGATTGTCACTGGGTACTTTCAGCTGAGGAAATGTGCCGTTGCCAAATTCGACCTGGCGGTGCAGGCGCGAGCCGCCTTGACCAAAGAGGGAGAACACAAAAGCGTGTTGATGATTGAGAAAATTGAGGAAAACGAAAAGAAGATTTACGAGTCGATAGAAAAGTGCTACGTGGCATTGAGACGACTGGTGCCACTAATTGACGAAAGTGTTTTATTCCACAACCATCCAGGAAAAGGTGCCACAGATACCATGGATATGATTTACAATGACAAGTTGACCAAAGATGATTTGGTGATACCCATTCTTGCCAAGGTCGTGAGTATTTTTTTGGATGTGGATTTGGCCGAGTCCCAGCGAACACACACTCCTCTTTCCCGAGATCGGGTTTTCACCAAACTCATGAGAGTGATTCTTGGGTTGGAAATCAAGGCCACCGAGGAGTCCATGGGAATTAGGCAGGTTGGTGTGGATGTGAATGTTGCTGTATAGAGGAAGTAGAGGGTTTAGAAGCTTGGTGTATTCAATCAAAACTAGAATAACAAGAATGTGTTAAAAAATAATTTGGTTTGAGAAGGAAAGAAGAGAGAATATTATCCAATTGTTTTCATTTTGAGGCTAAACGTTGAAAACCATGGAGTTGATTCAAGGTAGTGATAAAAGAGGTTGTGGGCGTATAAGTGAATATTTGAAGAGACAATTCGTCTCAAAATTTGATTTTATATCGATTGGTACTAGTTTTATGTTTCTAGCTCTACTCAACAGTTATTTGTGTTGTTGTTTTGTTTGAAGATTATTCTCATGTTATGGTTGACTAATGTAGTTGGAAACAAACTTGATGAGTGTCATTCAAGTACCTTTGAAGTATCATCTAAACAAATATTCGGAAGAAGTGTAGAAATTCCGAAGAGTGCATTCGTCTCAAAATTTGATTTTGAGCTCACTGATACTATTTATATCTTTACAGCTGTATTCAGCAGCTATTTATATTGGTATGTTTAAGGATCAAATTATGCACTCTCAATTTTGTAGACAGACTCCACAAGTACCATTCAAAAGAAGCTACAATACCGCTATTTTAATTCTGAAAAGTGCGTTTGTTTTCAAAAATGATCATTTACGCTCTGGTACCACTTTCATTTCTTTTTCGAGTAATTGATTGTACTGCTGTCAACTCTTGAGATGACCTCTCAGAACCCTACCTACATGCATACATGCATAACTAGCAGATTCAACTCGAACAAAATGAGGCTGTTGCCATTCTCCATCATTCTCACAACTTCTTGAGTCGACTAAAGATGATGAGAATTAAATCTATCAAGCAAAAATTGAGTCAAAAAGCAAGCACATCAGCCAGAAACTCGGTTTTGCAGCACGTGCTTCCAAAGGCTAATTGTCTTCCGAAACTCCCTTCTTCGATCCTGAATTTAACCCTTGAATCTCCTGAAAAAGACCGATTTGAAGCAATCGAGAGCTGCTACTCTCTGCTCAGAACCAGAGCTGCCGAATTTCGTGCTCAGATTGAAAAATGGAGCTCTACTGAGGTCTGTAGAGACCCTTCTTTCAAAGTGCTAGCTGCAGACCGCATGCAGGTACTGCTGAAACAATATACCCACGATGAAAGAACACTTTTGGACGCGATCAGAGACATTTACGTGGTGTTGAGACCATCTGCAGCAAGCTCAAAGAGCGCTGTAAACAGTGACAACTTGAAATTTCACTTCAACTCGAGTTTTGACCTAAAAATCAACATTTGCAAAAATCGCGATTCCTTCCTGTTTGGCATCTTTGTCAAGGTCAACCAGGTTCTTTTGCAAGTCGAGTATTTGGAGGCGCTGAACCGAGTAAAGCTACCTGAAGATAGCGGAGTCTATCAGCGACTATTTTGCAGGTTGCTTTTTGCCGATAGAGCGAGTGAAAAGCCTCATTGGTGTTCAATTGTTGAACAGATATAGAGGTGGTGGCAGACGTTGATTCACGGGGATTTTTACAAATTCAAAGAATTTGGCTGGTATTTTCTTGTACAAAATGAGCTTCTGAAAAGAATGCACTTTTTCGATTCTCTATGTCTTTCTCATGAGTTCTTTTGGAAGTGTTGTGATTCAGATTTAGACAATCATAAGCTCAGTAAATGAGGGTTAGAATGTCTAGCCTAACACAAGAAATATTGCTGGTTGGAATATTAAATTGGTATTAGTACACTTACAATTTGATTCTGATTCTAATGGTTTAGTTTACGGATCTCCATATAGCTTCAACAATCTTTTAGAGAGATGTGTTGATAGATGTTACTAGTTTATGATCTTGACACTTTGCAGAATCAATTCTACTTATACTTGTAGTAGAAGCAGTCTCAGAGCAGCCATGGAAATTCTAAAGAGTGCATTTTGCTCAGAATGGCAAGCTGATTTCAATGGTACTATTTCCATTTTCAAAACTGCTCTCAATAATTTTATCATATCTACCGTCTGAAAGCAAGTCAATGCTTCCTTTACATGATGTAACCCAACTTGAACAGTCTAAAAATTGACAGGCCACGAATTTTGAAAGAAAAAAAAATCACACAAAAAAAAAAAAAAACGAAAAAAAGAAAACCCCCCAAAACTCTCATCCACCTCGCTATACCCGCTACCACCCTTCCAACACCCCCTAGCTGCTCCCCATACCTCTATGGCGTCTCCAACTGTCGTTGTCACGTGACTGCCAAATTACCTCCCACGTCAAAACTCACACGTATATATCACCACGCATCAACCAAACAGGCACATCCCGAAACACACCACAATGGCCTCAGCAATCTTTTTCCTCGATCTCAAGGGAAAGCCGCTGCTGTCGCGCAACTACCGCGGCGACATCCCCATGTCCGCGGTGGACAAGTTCCCCATGCTGCTGCTCCAGGCCGAGGAAGAGTCGCCGGTGGTCCCCCCTTGCTTCACCCACGAGGGCGTCAACTACCTGTACATTACGCACAACAACCTGTATCTGCTGGCGCTGACGAAGCGCAACACCAACGCCGCGGAAATCCTGCTGTTTCTGCACCGCGTGGTGGAGGTGCTGACGGAGTACTTCAAGGGTCTGGAGGAGGAGTCCATCCGCGACAACTTTGTGCTCATCTACGAGCTGCTGGACGAGCTCATGGACTACGGCTTCCCGCAGACGACGGACACCAAGATCCTCAAGGAGTACATTACGCAAAAGTCGCACATTCTGGAGATTGCCATGGAGCTGGCGCAGATGCCCAAGGAGCAGCCGCGGCCGCCCATGGCCGTGACCAACGCCGTGTCGTGGCGGTCCGAGGGCCTCAAGTACCGCAAAAACGAGGCGTTTCTGGACGTGGTCGAGGCTGTCAATCTGCTCATGAGCCCCACGGGCCAGGTCCTGCGGTCCGAGGTCCTGGGCTCCGTGCAGATGCGCTGCTACCTGTCCGGCATGCCCGAGCTGCGCCTGGGGCTCAACGACAAGGTGCTGTTCGACCACGTGAGCAACACCGGGGCTGGAGGAGGCTCGGCGTCGTCTTCGGGCGGCGCGGGCGGAGGGTCAGCCCGCGCATCGCGCGGCAAGAGCATCGAGATGGAGGACGTCAAGTTCCACCAGTGCGTGCGGCTGTCGCGGTTCGAAAACGACCGAACCATCTCGTTCATCCCGCCAGACGGCCAGTTCGAACTCATGTCGTACCGGCTCAACACCACGGTGAAGCCGCTCATCTGGGTCGACTGCAAGATCAACAAGTACTCCAACACGCGAATCGAGATTCTGGCCAAGGCGCGCGGCCAGTTCAAAAAGCGGTCGACGGCCAACAATGTGGAAATCCACATCCCCGTGCCCGAAGACGCGGACTCGCCCAAACTGGCGGCCACCGCGGGCTCCATCAAGTGGCATCCCGAGAAGCAGTG
Source organism: Yarrowia alimentaria (assembly GCA_900518985.1). Classification (NCBI taxonomy): domain Eukaryota; kingdom Fungi; phylum Ascomycota; class Dipodascomycetes; order Dipodascales; genus Yarrowia; species Yarrowia alimentaria. Next base: position 537,493 of record ULGN01000004.1, read on the forward strand.
TGTGACGTGGAAAATCAAGCAGTTTGGCGGTGGACGTGAGTTTTCCATGCGAGCGGAACTGGGCCTTCCTTCGGTCCAGGATGCCGACGAGCAGGCCAAGAGCAAGCGGCCCATCCAGGTGAAGTTCTCGATTCCGTACTTTACCACCTCGGGCATCCAGGTTCGGTATCTGAAGATTGTCGAGCCAAAGCTGCAGTACACCTCGTATCCCTGGGTGAGATACATCACCACTTCTGGTGACGACTATACTATTCGGTTGCCATAAGAGTCCGGCGGATCAGAAGAGCTATGATTCAGTCGAAAACCAGCCAGCCAGAGTCTGCATGGTTTAACAATTGGTGGGAGGTAATATCAGGATGATACCGTACCGTATGTACCGTACGACGACTATATATGTATATGTACAGTATGTAAACGAATGTAATATATGATAGTTGTAAGGTGGGTTTCATGAAGGTCAGCACTATATCAATTTCGATTCGGAAATTTATTTCGAAAATAATGAGTTTTTTATATCCCCACTGTACCCATATCTTGTTTTATTCATTCTTATTCATTATATCATAACACATTATTTCGTTTCTCATTAAAAATTTGCTAGAAGCTCATTCGTTCAGGCCTCTCTCTTCTCTTCTCTTCTCTTCTCGTAACCGTTTACTCGTAAAACTTGCGGTCGAGTTCTCGTAGCACATTGGCCACGGAGCTGACCTCGACCTGGGTTCCTCGGGTGTTCAGCTTGCCAATCAAGGTGCCGAGATCCACGCGGTTGAAGTCCTTGTGTCTCGACAGCGTCTGGTAGGCTGCCGAACAGGGGATGTACGTGCCTCCGACCTGGGTAGTGGGTCCTCCGAGCGACTGTGGAGGAGACAGGTTAGTTTTGATAGGAGCGAGAGATTTGGGGGACAGCGCAATGGCTGGAGAAAGAGACGGCGGCGTGTGTGCGGGCGGCGTGCTTCGTCTCGTTTCCCGCTCTCGCTCTCGTTCTCGTTCTGGAAGAGTGGACCGAGTGGCAGACTGTTTTCGAGAAGCCACTGTGGTGCAGAAAAGAGTAGACATGGGGTCCGTCTGGCACTGCATGCAGGTACCCGGGTTCCCCGTACATCCAGTGTCGGAGATTTTCGTCTCTTTCCGCTCTTTCCGCTCGTTTCGTTCTTCCTGTTCGTACATGCCCCAGGGTGACCCTATCCCGGTGGAAGACGCATCAGGGGACGCGGCTGATGCGGCCGGAGATAGGGGCATGCCTAAAGGGGGAAGCGTGAGTTTTTTTTTGGACTCGGCAACCGATTCGGCAGCCGATTCGGACGCCGACTCGCTGACCTCTTCGCACAGACAGGGGGTGCCGTCCGAGCAAAACCCGCACGAGTCCTTTCGTTTCTTGAACGGATTGCGGGTCTTGAACGCCGCGGTAAAGTCCATTTCCATTTCCCGCGACTTGCGCTTCAGCGGGACCGCGGCCTGGGGCTTGAAGGTCGTGAAATCCACCTCGTCGTCGTTGGTGCCCATGACCGCCTTTTGCTGGCCAATGGCTGCACACGCACACTCCTCCTTGGTGCAAATGATGCAGTCGGGGTCCACTTCGTGCGTGGGGGTGCCTGAAGACGAAGCGCTGGCTAGGTTTACTGGGTTGATAGCAGGTGCTGAGGTTGCTGTAACAGTTGTAGCAGCTGCTGGAGCCGTAGCAGCTGCGGCACCCATGCCGTCAACACGAGGAAGGTCGCTTTTGCCGCTAATCTTGGTCTCGAGCACCCGGTCGAGCGTCTCCAGCGTGGGGTCGCCGACCGAAGTGGCCACGGTGGTGTGTTCGCTGGGAGAACCGGGGTTGGAGTAGTCGTAGCGGGGCGAGTAGGCGCCGTAGCTCTGGAACGAAAACGAGCCAAAGGAGTTTCGGTGGCGCGCCGAGGTGCCGGGAAACGGCGACGTGGGCTCCATGGTGGCCATGGGCGACGTGACCTGGTGCGGCGAGTAGCTGGGCACGTGGTACGGCGAGTACGGGTAGTACTGCGACGGCTGCGGCTGGTGCGGCTGGAGCGGCATCTGGTGCGGTTGCGGCATCTGAGGCGGCATCTGGTGCGGGGGCAGGTGCGGCGACGGTCCATTGGGCGCCGGGGTCGAGGCTCCGGACTGAATTCCGTTTCCGTTTCCGCTCTGACGGGTATCTTTGATGGCCATGACTTCGCGCCGAAGAGCCTCCAGCGACTCTCTCAGCAGCTGGTTTTCCGAGGACACGTCCTTCAGCGCGTCCTTGAGCACCGACTCGTGCTCGTCGCGCTCCGTCTCGACCTCCTGGAGCTTGTCCTCGAGTTCTGACACCCGTTGGGCCCGTCTCTCTCGAAACGCCCGCTGGGCAGCTCGGTTCTGGGCCTTGCGTTTGGACGGAGGAGTGTCGCTGGACGGCTTTCGGCCTGGCTTGGGCCGCGGCGGCAGCACCCACTCCTTGGACGTGACTATCTGCTGAACTGGTCCGTCCAGAAGACCTCCTCTGGCCGAGGGCTTCAGTTCCAGCTTCGGAGCAAGCTTCATTCTGGGGGCTGGAGGCGAGCCTGCGGAGGAGCCTGCGACGGGACTGGGTGCCGCGGAACTGGGACGGCGAAGCTCCACGGGCTTGGCTTCTAGTTTCACCTTTTCAGACATGCTGTGGGGGGGTGCAACTGGGGGGGGCTTCGTTTTTTTTATCTGATGGAAGTTTTTATCTGATGGGCGTCCGACAAGGTTTAGAGTTGGGCGGTTGGGCCGAGGTGGGACACGCTCATTGGTTCTTTATCTGATGGACGGCTTTTTCATGCGCAGCTGCCTCGATTTAGATTGATCTGATTGTGACACGTGGAGGGTGGCGCGGCGGGCGGTTTGTGGTTCGTTGCGGCGGTGCTGTTGCGGGCTGCGGGGTTTTCGGGGGCAGATTTCTGCGGTGCTCTTTTCTTTCGCCAGAACTCGACTCTTTTTTTTTTTTGCTTCTTATTTTTTTTCTCTTTTCCCCTTTTCCTTTTCCTTTTCCAGATACACACATGCGAATGGTGCTCAGAGTGAATTAGAATTGGGGCGAAATCAAATTAGACCCTTTTCACTGGACTGCGGTTTCCATGTTTGTTGGGTGGGACCGATGCATCTTCAGTTTTTGAAGAAAAGATGAAAGGCACTTTTGGGGGGAATTGAGGGGTGTTGGGGGGAGTTATTTGACATCATTGTGATCAGCTCGCCAGTGGGAACACGCTCGCGTTTTCAGATTGTTTATAGGATCTCTGTGGCGGTTTTCAGAGAGAGCTGATTGTGTGTCTCTGGGGCTGAGGTTCAGTAGGGTTCATGCTTCGCGGTTAAACTTGTCGTAAATTGCTCAGAGTCTGAAAAGAGAGTGGAGAAGGCTTGGACTGAAAACTGCTGTGGTTGGTTTGTGGAAATTCTGAAAAGTGAGTTTTTCTTGTATGGTAACTGTGAATCGATTGGTGTTGTTTTTATCCCTCTAAATGGCTTTTAACAGCTCGTTTAATGGGGTTGTTTGGATACAGCAACACATGCCTATTACATGCGGACATTAGATAAACAGCACATGTGCGGTTAAAATAATCGTGTGCGGTTATTTTGTGTGCGGTTATTTTGCCATTGACTCATCTCCAACAAGTGTGGAATTTTTGAAAGGCATCTGAATGGTGGAGTTGCTGTTTGCTGACAATCCGCCTTGAGGTTCCTGTCTCAGAAATGTTCTGGAGCAAATTGGGGAGGATGAACCACAGATTACGAGTTGGTTTAAGAGCTGGTGGGTCTCATTTTGCTCTTGTTTTAGAGTAGATAGAAGGATGTGAATAGCACCACTGTGTTCAGAATTGTCATGCGAATCGAATCCACTCTTCAAAATTTCCATATTGGCATTAATTGATTCCAAACAGGACTCAATCTCTGGGTTGAAGGTATGGTTGAAGGCATGGTTGAAGACATGGTTGAAGTATTCAATTGCTTTCCACAAAATACAATATACCAGGTCGTTGTTCAAGCTGAAACATAAGTAGAAAATCGGTAGTACTACCAACCCTCGGTATATTTAGTTTCCAAATTCCAGTTGAAAACTGTACGACTTTCGTTACTTTTTTCTTTTTTTCAAAATCTGACCATCTTTTTTTAAGGTTCGCCTTACCTCATCACTTTTCCATGTCCTCAATGCCCATACAACAGCTGGTAAAAGTTGGACATATCCGTCATTGATGGCTGTTTCCGGTTTATATGACCTTGAAAAGTTGATTCCACTTTGCAAAAATCTCTTAGCCTTATTATCACTTCTTTTACGTGTCAGAACGTCTTTTGAAACCGTTTATCATTTAATACACGCTACGGTCATCATATGAAAATTCCAATTAGTGCATTCATTTCAAAATCTGATTCTGAATCGAATGATATTATGTAAGTCTTTACTATCTACTCTCAACAGATGTTGATCTAGTGCTGTTTGGAGGTTGATGTGCTTCATCATAGTAGAGACAACAGCCCCATGTATCGCCACTCAAAACATTATCCAGACAACTTGGAGAATAAATAATTACACCATTAGAATGGGAATCTGATTTGTACTCATTTCTCTCTTCAGAATTCCCATACCTCCAATAACTACTCAGGAAATCCACAGGTTATGAGTAAAAAAAGGATCTGGTGAGTGACAATCACGTGCCTTCAAATAGTTCTCTGAGATACACTCACGTGATATACATGTTCTCTCCAGCTTTAAGGTGCCGATTTGCCACCGTTCAACACCACAACACGGCATCAGATGCATGCATAAATATTTTTAATTAGTATTTTTATTTTTTGCAGACCAAGTTTCACTCCAAAATCAATGATCCGAACCGCAACCAGGGTACGAACCTGGGCGCTTCTCAGACCCGGATTTCCGGCTGTGCGCTCGATACGGGGCTACTCGGACGAGGCTGCGGCCGATTCGGACGCCAAACCCGTTTCAAACGACCACAAAAAGACCAAGTTCAAGAAACATCACCATCAGCAGCACGACAAAAAGCGATTTGGGAGTGAAAGGGGCGGGGGAGACAAGGACGAGGACGTCAAGGGTCGCAAGCTGGCGCCAATCCCCAAGGCTGCGTTCAAATCGCAAAAGTCCGGCGAAAACGGCCCCGATGACTTCTTTTTGCATAACCACAACGACTCGAGTGGGCCTTTGGCTTCCAGAAAGGACGGCCACAAAAGCCAGGGCAAGAGCCAGGGCAAGTCGAGCGGCAACAGCCACCACAAAGACGGGTCCAAGGAAGACGCTGGTGCCCACAAATCATCCGACAGGTCCGACAAGGCCGAAAAGTCGTCAAACGACGTGGAAGCCAGGTTCTGGCCAGCAGTCAAGTTTGAACATGATCCAGTGCAAGACTGCAGACCTCCCAGAGTGCAATCTTCGCCCATGGACAAGCTTCTCAAGGAGCTCAAGCTGCCGCAGACTAAACCCTACACGGATCTGGTCAAGGCCAAGCGAAAGGAGCATCGGAAGAAGAGCAAGAAGGCTGCTGCTGTTTCTGCTGCTGCTACTGAAACAGATGCAGTCAAGGAGAAACCGGAGAAGGACACTGAGGCCGAAGTGCAGGACAAAACCATCACATACAAGCCGTGGCAGTTTGTGGCCGGGTCCATTTCCGATTTCGACGTGACTCTCACGCCAGTCAACCAGAAGGGCGACAAGCCAGACGTTTTGCCTCCCACCATGAAGCACGAGACCGCAGAGGCGCTGTTCAAGAACAACACGGTCCAGACGGTCCGCGACTCGCGCACAGGCGTCTACAACTTCCCGCAGTACGTGGAAAACATTGTCAGCACCGACGAGATTGACATGCAGCTCATTTCGGGCTTCACTCCGCCGTCAAAGGACACGGTACTCCAGGAGCTGGCCAGGGAGACGGGCTCAAAGTACTTTGGCTCCACGTCCACGCTGACGCCCGTGCTGCAGCAGTTCCACAACCTGCTGTCCAACTTCCGCCCGGCCTCGCTCAGATCCACCAGCAAGTGGGTGGCCGAACTCACGTCCAAGCCCACCAAGGTGTACCAGAGTCCGCACGTGGCCGAGATTACGCGACGGGGCGACACGTACGCGCTGGGCGTGGACAAGACCGGCGACTCGGAGTCGCTGCTGTCGAAACTGGGCCACTCTCTGGAGGCGTTTCTGACCCACACTCCCGAGGAGTACGAGTGTCTCAAGAAGAGCCCCAACATGGCGCTGGTGAGCGAGGAGCAGATCCGGGAGGTGCGCGGACGCGTGGACAACACGTATGCGTACTCGCGCGTCGCCAAGTTTCTCACCCGGTCCCAGCTGGACTGCTACGACTCTCGACTGCCCGGAACAGGCACTTTTGACCTCAAAACGCGGGCGGTGGCCGGAACCCGGTACGACCAGGTGGCCGCAGAAATGCACCACGGCACGGACTACTACGTGGACCGTCCGTTTGGCCACCACGAGTCGTTTGAGCGCGAACTGGTGGACATGTCGCGGACGGTGGCTCTCAAGTACTCGCTGCAGGCCCGAATCGGACGCATGGACGGCATCTACGTGGCCTACCACAACATGAAGCGGTTCTTTGGCTTCCAGTACTTCCCGCTGGCCACGCTGGACCGGCTAAACCACACGGCTTCCATGGAGAAGGCCGAAAACCTGCTCCAGGACCCCTCCGTGTGGTCTGCTGCGCTCCTGGAGGACCACAAGCTGGACGTCAACCGCGGAACGTTCGAACTGACGCGCGGCTCCAACGCGTTTGCGGCCATTGTGGAGGACGAGGTTGAGAAACGGGCGTCTGCGATTGCCGACAAGGAGTTCCGGCTCTCCATGGAGCTCATTTCCCGCGTCATGGACGTGCTGGTCAAACCCATGACCGCCGACGACTTTGACGAGCACCACCAGCGCGCCGTTTTTTACGCCGACCCCCACCAGGCCGGCCGAATGCTGGTTTGCGTGGGCTCCCACGATAAGGACGAGGTGGCATTCACCGGCGCCATGTCCAGCAAGTACCACAACTCGCTGCTGCGCACGGAGATGGCCAGCAGAGACGCGTCGGAGTCGGAGGCGTCGTTTGAGTACGAGTCGTGGCCGTGGAAGGCCGAAAACGTGGAGCTGCCCGAAAACCAGGACTCGGAAATCGCGAAAATGGGACTGGCAGAGCTCGAAAAGATGAACGGACGGTACTCGGCGCAGGAGTTCATCACGGCCGTCGAGGACATGTGGCGAAAGTCGCTCCGAAAGCTGTCGGTGTACGAGTTGCACGTCAAGAACTTTGTTAACCAGAAGAACATTCCTCTGAGCGCCAAGTCCGACATTCATCCGTCTCCCTCGGCCGAGACCGAGTGGGTTGTCCAGTACCGTCTGGCGCAGCTCAGTGGCCACCCAAAGACGCTGGAGGACCTCTACATTGAGATGATTCGGCGAAAGCTCATGATCACGACTTTCAAGAAAAACGATCTCAATGACATGGAGGAGGCCGACGTGAACGAGTTTGGCCGGTTCCAGCAGCACTACAACAACCGGGGCAAGGAGAAGCTGGCTCGAATCGACGACATGGCCGCCAAGCTGGATAACCCAGTGTCGCAGGGCAACACCAAACGACACTGGATGAGCTACTCGGACGGGAAGGAGAAGGAGATCAAGACTGAGGGCTATTTGACCGTCGAGGATCTCAAAGATATCAAGGTTACCAAGTGATGTTGTTTCAGAAGAGGTGATCCAGATATAAATTTGTACATAATTATGCATTCTTTTTTTAGTTGTTGTAGACTTGTTTGAAGATAACATAGTGAACATTATACAACAGTGAACATTATACAACAGTGAACATTATTTTGAGGGGTAAATAGCACCAATGGAAACAAAATCCGATTTGGAAACGAACGCACTCTTTGATTTTTTCACTACCGTACTCTCCTCAATGTTTCTATAGGTAGACTTGGTTCGCATTGAACTTGTGAGTTTCCTTCTTTCTAATGTGCACTACATCCAAATATCACCACACCAGAATTCGGTATTTTTGAGCTGCAGAAAAAAAAACACCACCGCTGCATTCGCAATCACTCTGTGAATCTAGCCATGCCGTCAAATCGATTATAGCATCACCATTCCCGTCTGTGCAGTGGCTGCCAACAAAAAAAAAGTCAGGACCACAGATGGCTCGCACCATGTGATAAGGTTCGCGGCACATGACTTTTTTACCCGGACGAGATGTGAAAAGTTGACTCCACATAGCACCGCACACCACAGCACCCAGACAGTAAAAACGGCAATATGTCCATGTCAAAGCTGCCTCGAAGCTTTGAGTCGCTGCTCCGACGCAGCCGGTACGCGTCCGTGGTCATCCCCAAGGGCAAGAACGTCACCCCCGGCGTTCCTGTCCAGCAGGTGATCACCGCTACCCCCGAGACCAAGAGACGATCCGATTGGGGTCTCAAGCGACCAGTTCCCCCGCTTTTCAAGTCCGAGGTGGCCTCCGTCGAGGCAATCGACACGCGGATGCAGATGGCCGAGCTCACGTACGGAACCCGGTACTACGGCGCTGCCCAGCGACTCCGATCCACGGGCCTGCCCTTCACCTCCGTTCACGGCACCTCAAAGTCCTCCAGCGACCGAAAGCTGGACCCCTTTTTCACACAGCCCCACCGCGACGAGACCGGCAAGCTGCCTCTCAGCCGAGAGTCGTTCCTGTCCAAGGTGGACCCCGTCAACATGAACTACCCGTCGCAGCTGCTCAAGCTGGCCAAGAGCTACGTTGCCGACAACATTGAGCTGCCGCCCGCGGCCCACCAGGAGATCAAGGCCACCGGCGGTCTCTCCTACGTGCCCTACGGATCGCTGCGAAACTCGCGAAACGGCGTCCAGGAGAACATTGAGGTTGCCGGCCGAGTGCGGGACGGCGAGCGAGGCTCCTCGGTGGCTGCCATTGGCGGAGTGGTTGCGCGACTCGATCTCGACAACACCCGAGCCACGGCTCCCTACAGAGACGGCCAGAAGGTGGCCCACTTCAACGTCACCACTTCCTCCATTGACAGCAAGACCGGAAACATTCTGCTGTCTGTCAGCGGCAAGCGAGACTCTAACAACGGCGGTTCTCGGTCTCGATCCAACCGTGCCTCCAGCAGCTCTGATCTCATTAACAACATGATTAGATAGCACTTTGTACATAATACTAAAATGTTGACTTATTGAGTGTTGTACGTACTTATTTCACTGCAACCAAATCATCCTGAAGATATGAGATGAGTTTTAGTTTTGAGAGTTGATACTGTAGAAAGACCGTCATATAGCTGATTGACCATTGATACAGGAAGTGATATAAAAATAAGAGAAGTGATTTCATTAAAAATGAGAACTACTTTTTTAGGAGCTGTTTGAAGAAAAATTACATGCTCCTTCGAGTATACTACATTGAGATACATTCAAAAGAAATGGTTTCATCTCTCTGTGATTCCAGATCTAACCCCTGACCATGTTGCTGATGAAATTACAGTATATATCCCTATGTATTGTACCTGCCACTACTCTGTATAATGAGTAGCTACAGTATTGCAAGTTTAAATCTCCTCGTCATCACCCCCAGGCTACTTCTTTTCCTCCTTGGGTCGGTTCAACATGGAGTCGACAGTTGCGGGAGCAGCCACCTCCGATTTGACCTCAGCATTGGAATCAGCCACTAGAGTGGGCGCAATTCGTCGCTTCTTCTTTGGCTTTTCCAGAGAACTCGTCTCTGAGCGCTGTGTGTCTGTGGAAGAGGTGGAGCTGGCTCGCTCATGCCGTGTCAGGTTGGAGGTGCCGTATGCGCCTCGGTTGATGGAATCAAGTTCAGCAGAAGACAGTCCGGGAACAAGCACAGTCTGCAGCGGTCGATGAGTGGGCGTCAAAATGCTCATTTGAGAGTGGCCGGATGCTGGGCTGGATGATGCTGACATGCTCCGCAGTATCGACGAGTTGTTATTGGAGCTGGGTGTGAACGACGGCACGGTTGGCAGCTGCGAAAACTTGGGTCTGTTGTCGTTGGCCGAGTCCGCCGCTGTGTTGAGAAGAGGTGTCTTGAGTGGCTGGGCCGCATTTGCTGCTGCTACTTCTCCGGTGTACACCTCGCCCAGGTCCTCCTTGCTGAAGCTGATGGCGGAGCAAAATCCGTCTACCGAAGAGACAAACAGTCGTCTACCGTCGTCCGACCAGGTCAGATCGGTCAGAGGCGCAAAATGTAGACTTGTGGCGACTCCCAGTGGCTGTTTCTGCTCGGTGTCATAGATGACGACCGAGTCCTGGGTAGCAACGGCGTAAATGACCCGGTAAGGAAGAGCAAAGGCAGGCGAGGAGGTCGGCTGGTTAGCTGATGCTGTACTGCCTGCCGTACCTGAGTCCTCCTCGGTTTTTGTAATGTTGGCGGTTTCGCCGACCTGGGAGCCCCGCAGGTTGTACAGCACTGGTGAGCACTTGACTGCCAGCGAGGGCTTGTGCAGGCCGGGAAGATAGGCCACGGGAGGTCTGTTGAGTCCGGCGCGGGAGTAGATGAACACCGTGTTTGTATCTGTGTTGGTGTTTTCGTACTTGTACACGCCGCTGGGTGTGAACAGCAGGCTTCCGTCGGGGCTAAAAGTCAGTCTTCGGAAGAAGGACGGGAAGGACTCGTTTTGGTAGAGTGCTGAATTCCGCACCTTGGGAGAGTCTGCGGGCTTGACTGCCGGAAGCGGGATGAACGACGACGGCAGCGGGCTCTCGCTTCGGTTGGATCCACTGAAAGACGATTTGCGCGAGTGTGTTTGGGTGCTGGACGGCGGGTTCATGTTGCCCACGGGGGTGCTGGGGGTTCCCACAACGTCGATGTCGTGGTGGCTGGGCGTAGCGGTCCCGCCAGACAGCTGGCTGGCAGCCATGACCGGCGTGGACGGCGAGTTCTTGATCGGCAGCTCCGCCTTGTTGGACTTTTGGTAGATTTCCAGCCGGTTCTTCTCCTGCTCGGCCGCGTCCAGCAGATATGTTCCCTCTCGGTTTCGCAGCGCGTAGACGTGCACGGACCGGTCGCTGCTCTGCGTCGCCAGGTACTCGTTGAGCGGGTCCCACGCCACGCCCTGCACGTAGTGCGAGTGTTCCGCCACCTCGCGGACACACTGGCCCGTGGCCACGCTGAATATCCGGCCAATGTTGTCCATGCAGCCGACCAGGATGAACTGCGAGTCGGGCGACCACGCAATGTCGTAGACCTCGGGCGGCGGCCGCTTTGCGTCCAGCTTGTGCATGACGAACGGCGTGCGCGGCTTCCAGGTCTCCTCGTCCACCTCGTCGCGTCCAAACTCCTTTTTCGGCGGCACAATCTCGCCCTGCTTGTTGGTCACCAGCGACCACACCACCAGGGTCTTGTCGTCGCCGGCGGACGCCAGCAGCTGGCCCGAGGGGTCGAATCGCACCACGTTGACGGCTCCCTCGTGCTTAGTCAGGGTCGCCAGGTAGCTGACCTCCAGGTCGTCTATGGCGTCTGTGTCCGTTTTGTCGCCGTGCACGCGCCAGATGCGCACGTTGCTGTCTCCTCCGGCCGTGGCCAGGCGGGCTCCTCCGTGGTAATTGCCTCTCTGGAGGTCCAGCGAGTACACTGGCTCGGAGTCGCTGTGCCAGTGGATTGTTAGTGGTTTGGCCCTCATGTGTGGATGGCGTTTGGGGGCTGCGGGAGGCTAGCGGGGGGGGATCTGTAGAGTCTTGTTCGGTGGGGACGTGGGTGCGCAACGGCGTATCGGGTGTTATCTGTTTTCGGGGCGCTGGGGGAGGTGGTTTTTTTTTTTTTTTTTTTAGCTGCTGTCGTCGGTTTCACCTTTAGTCTCTACACACTCTCGCATGTTGGGACAAACTTTATGATAAATTAGTGCGGTACCATTCCGTCGCTAACTCTGCTGGCTGAGAGGGTTGGGAGACAAAATGGGGGACGTGCCACACCACAGGAGAGACGTTCGGAGCGGGGACAGCAGACAAAGGGAGGAAGCGGGTTCCTTTCTGTGTCTCAACAAGAGTGGGCATGGTCGCCTGGGGACGTGCGTTGCAGCTAGCATTATCCAAGGCGGTGATAGGAGGCAGACAATGCGCGCATCTATTGGTTTAGATGGCCACCCCTGCTATCTTCCTTACTTTTTTGATATTGTTTTTCGTTTCCCTTATGAAGTCGTTTTCTGCTTTTCAGCTTGTCCTTTCTCTTTTCCTTAAGGAAGCTTTACTTTTGCGAATGGTAAGTTGACTGAGTGCGCATAAGTGGAAGGAGTGCAGCAGCAGAAGTGAAAGAGGTGAGAGTGAAGGGAAGCACTGGGAGGACTAACTGTTGGTTGAATGTAGTCTACCCATTGCACTGACCTTGGCACTACCTCATGGAATGTGTCAAGGTAGCAGAAATGCGTCTGTGCTGTGGTGGGGTAGTACAGTGCTGGTGTCATGGTACACTGTCGCACCGAAGCGTTTGTGTCATGGTCGCACAAATCCAAGAACTCGGACCCGCTCGGCTTCAAATTCAACTGCATCTCTCTGGCCCTTTCCCCAACCGCCATTTATGACGTCCGGATTAGAGACAAAGTTGAGCCTCGCCCACTCTAGCCATCTGCTACTGGTTAGCTACTGGTTAGCTACTGGTTAGCTACTTCCGTACAGTAGCTAGCCTCTAGATCTACCCCATGAACGCTAAAGAAGATAGCGTATAGGGGGTAGCACGGTGCAAAATGGTACGTCCGAGCTATCTGGACATTCTGGACTACGGCTCCGATTCCGTCTATCGCATATGGCATGTTGCATAGCTTGGTAGTGTTTCATGCTATGGCCCGTTGTGGATACATGGAGTCGCACCTTGTCTCCAATCAACGCTCTCTAATTGGCTGAGGAGGGAGATTGTGCGGATCCAAGTAAGACCATAATACCTCGGATTTGGATTTCGGACCAGATGCACTCTTTGGTATATCTGTATTGCTGCTTCTTCTTCTTTTTGGAGTGCAGTTCAAACTATGCTTTTTTTTGGTTACTACAGTAAAAGGTGAAATCTACCTTCTCTACATCAAACTCCGTCAATGGCAACATGCTACATAAAGACCCAGACGATATACTGAATAGGTAGGTGAGTACGCTCGAAACCCTACCTTTTTGCAAAGACGTTAAATTTTAGCCCCTAAAGGGGTAGTTCCCTACGCTTCAGAAGACTCAGTTCAAGTCATGTAAAGATCATTAACTGAGACTCATTCAAGTCATGTTAGCCATCCCTAATAGTAACTTCCCACGGCCACAGACTTGTCCTTCTTGGCAGGACGCCCAGCCTTTTTGTTCCGTCCATGGCCCTTGGAGGGATTGTTGGACTTGGGCTCGATGCGGTACAGTATGTCCTCCTTGATTCGGGTAGAGACGACAGCAGCAGCCAGCTCAGAGGAGCCCTCAACCAGCTCCCAGTTGGTGATTTTCGACGTGTTCATGTTCTTGGCCCGGGAAGTAGCAATCACCAGCTCCGGGGGCGTCTTTTCCGTCACAACAGAGACATTATTCTCCGGAGCCAGCCGAAGAGCCCAGATGCGACCGGGCACGTGGCCAATCTGGATAATCTTCCACGTGTCTGCGTGGTTGAGCCCTCCCAGCTGCTCCTGCAACTGCGTGTCCTGGCGCCGCGTGATGACCATGTTGTCGCAGTGGTAGTCCAGGTCCTGGGCCTCGTCATCCCGTTCAGCCACGTGCGGCACCAGAATCTCCAGCAGCCTCTTTGTGCAGTGCGCGTCAACCCTGTAAGACAAGTTGAAGAAGACACGTTTCAGAATCAACTGGCCGTTGCTCACGTACGAGCTGAGGTAGCGCTTCTGCACGGCCTCGTTGTGCGCCTCCAGCACACCAATCACCAGATCCCGCTCCAGCACGGGGTCCAGATACCGGGTTTCCTCCAGGCAGTCCACCACGTCGTAGAGCAGGCTGCGTCTGTGCTCGGCCTGAAACTGCTTGAAGAAGCGTCGGAAGCCGTCGGCCTGACTGGGCCGATCGTCGTAGACCGTAATCTCCTGGCAGCCAGTGTAGAATGTGAGCAGGTCCCTCATGACCTCGATTTTGAACGCCAGCGTGTTTTCCGCGTCGCCCTTTCGCAGCACAATGGCGTGGAACGGCAGCTTTTTCGATGTGACCATGGCGCTGATGCAAATGACAAACTTGGTCATCTTCCGGCCCGTCAGCAGAATGTTGAGGCTGCCTGGATCCTCGTTGGCCAGCCGCACCAGCTCCACCACGTGTTCGTTCCACCACCCGTCCCATGCTCTTCGTTGTTCCTTCTCAAACCCCTCTCCGGTGGCCAAAAGAAACCGCGGGTCTGCCCACCAGCCTCCCAGATGAATGCCGCTGCTGCTTTGCAACATGGACGCCGATTTGCCGTAAAAAAGCGACGGATTCGGCAACGGCGTCTTGAACAGCGTGTTATCAAAGTCAAAGATGTTGATACGCTGTATTTGAGCAAGTGGTGGACGAGGACGACCTGCCGTATCCCAGACGTCTAGAGGGTTTCGCTCCATGTTTTTGTGTGTGGTAGATGTGATATGTGACACAAAAAGACCAGTATGTGAGTGCTGGGTGTGTGTTTGTGCTAGACGGTGTGTTTGTGGGTAGGTAAAGCGATGGGAACAGTGCTCAAGTGTCGTAGATGTCTTGTGTGAAAGTGATCTGGTGAAGACTTGGAAAGAGTTTAAATTATCCGGCATTCATGTGCATCAATGTTAATCGTGCAGGTGGATGGATGATGAAGTGGTGATGGATGGACTCATGAGCAGTCTTTAGGATATGTTGGGTGTGTGTCTAAACGGCTTTTGCACGACTTCTATAAAAGGATTCTGGAGTGAAAGTAGGGTCACTTTAGCCCTTGGTCATCTCGTAAAGATGGGATGATACCACTGTCGTTTAGTACGTAGGAGGATACAGTGGATGGAAATGTACCTCTTACTTCTTCTCAAGTGTACTTCTCAAAACAGTATTGTAGGGACAATGGAAGAATTCTGAAGAGTGCGTTCTGTTCAGAATTTGATTCTCACTGCAACCATCTAGTTATTGTAGCTGTTGAATAGATATTAATGGGAATGGACTGTCCTGTTGAGCTTTCTACAGAGGTCAGTCATGTAGTCTTAAAACACAGTGGATAAGTATTGATGTGTCTAGTCACCCAACTTCTGTAATACAAATTAATTCTTTCAAAACCAATGACATTATAAAACCCGCAATTCTCAAGTGATTGCTTTCAGTTGCTTTCTATTACAAAGATGTCACTTTCTCAGCATCTTTGACAGACAAAAAGTACACTAAATGTCCAACATGGTATAACTATACCCCCCCTTTGATACTAAACGAAAAACTGAGGAGAACATTAATACCGTTGAAGTTTATGCTGCTCTTACTGTATTTATTCCAACTTCTTTTTTGTAAACTCTTGACTTGTTACACACCACTTCTTAAACACCAACTAAAAGATACCCTCAACGAGATACCCCAACATACCCCCAACAAGACTCCCAAAACAATACTTTCGTACAACATGAAACCCTCGCCTTTTTCCAACTACGAAATCCTTCTCCTGACCGAACTTGGTCTGAGCTTTGACCAAATGCTGGAACCTACCAAGGTAGTCATTCCCACCCTAAGACTGATCCTGACAAACTACAAAAAGTTCAAGAAGGAACAAAAGTTCAACCCTGTTCGTGCCAAGATCTAAAACATCTCCCTTCAATTGCTACGATGTACCCTGTACTTTTTACTCTCTGCTCTAAACTTCTATTACTAAATACTACTCTCTCTTTCTTTTCGTTCACTTAATATATTATTGTATCGCTTATATCATAAATTAATAAAATTGAATCTGAAGCAGTTACTGCTTAGACTCGTAAGACTCCCAGTTCTCAATAATGTTCTTGATCTTATCGGAACCAGTGAGCTTGTAAACCTCCTCGAAATACTCCTTGGAGATCTCAAAGGGCTTAGCGGTCAAGTTGGGAATGTACTTGCCAATGAGGTTGGCAGGCTTGACAGCGTTCTTGGGCACCTTCTTGACCAGGAAGTTCTGGAAAGGCTTGACACCGTTTCGCAGGTAAGAAGAGTGGAAGGGCACAGAGATACCCTTGAGAGGAATCACGGCAAATCCACGCTCAAGATCAATGGGCTGAGGCTTGGCAACAGACTTGGCAGCAACCTTCTCGACAATCTCAGACAGATGCTCCTTGACCTTCTCAAGAGCCATGGTCTCGAGAAGCTTGTCAATGTCAATCTTCTCAATCTTGACAACATTGAGAACATTGGTGAGAGTATCAAGAGCTCGGAGATCACCGGCAGTGACGTACTGAGAGTTCTCAACGTTGTAGTTGACAATCTCAAGCAGCCACTTGGTCTGGTCGGCAATGTGGTCAACAACAAATCGAAGAGCAGCATCGTTAAAGGTGGCAGACACTCGAGAGGGGTTAACGGCACACATACCGTAGTTGGATCGTCCAAGAGCATCTCGGGGGACAGCAACCTGCATGGTCATACCTCGGTAGAAGACGACATCGACAAGAGACTCGATGGGCATGACATCACCAAGAGAGGCGAGAGCAGAGTACTCACCAAGAGAGTGACCAGCAAAGGTGGCATCGACAGGAACAAGACCCTTGGCCTTCATGTCCTCAAAGGAAGCCTTCTCCATGAGAGTAAGGGCAGGCTGAGTGAACTGAGTGGCAGAGAGAAGACCAGAAGGAGATCGGAAAGTGAACGAGTCGGTGGTCTCGTCAATGTCCTTGAAGATTCGCTCGGAAACAAGCTCACCGTTCTCACCAATAGTCTCGAACATCATGGAGATGTAGTTATCTCGAATGGCCTTACCCTTGGGGCCACCGAAATGAATGTCCAACTCCTTGGGGTTCTCTCGAACGATCTTGATGATGGAGAAGCCGTAGTTTCGGAGGAAGTGATCATCAGCACGGTCCCAAACTTGACGAGCAACCTCGGAAGATCCATAGAGATCCATACCCATGCCCTGCTCCTGAGAACCCTGGCCAGTGAAGACAAAGGCGGAGATGGGCTGCTCGACCTCAGCCTCACCCTGAAGAACGACGGCCTCGGTCTCTCGGTTGAAAGAAGTGACCTTGACAATCTTTCGGCCGTTGATCATACCAACATGCTCAAGACGAGTGACAATTTCGTCGTTGGGGAGAACCATACCGACAAACTGACAAGAGAAGGCACGAACTCGGGAAACGTTGTTCTCAGCAGCCCAGACCTCAACAAGAGATCGAACAGCAGCAGAAGAGTACATTCCGTGAGTAATAGTACCAGGCAGGTTGGCGTAGGCAGCAAAGGCACGAGAAACGTGAATGGGGTTGTAATCACCAGACACACCAGCATAAGGCTCGTTGGAAGAAGGAGCCTTGAAGGAGAGATCACCGCCCTTGGAGAGAAGAATAGGTCGCTCAAACTGAACAGGCTGCTCAATGGTGGTACCGTTTCGCTCAAGGTAGTCGATGACAGGGTTGCCGTGGGACTCGCCAGCCTCGTAGTTGACAGTGGCAATTTCCACAATCTCCTTGGAGGGCAGCTCGAGAAGGACCTTACCAGTAGTGTGGACAGAAGAAAAGACAATGTCGTTCTTGTATCGGATGAAAGACTGGTTTCGGAAGACGAGAGTCTTACCCTCAAGGTCGCTGGTGTTGTCGCCGTTGTACTCAAACCACTCCTTGGAGCACAGGATAGCAACGTCCTTGGCATCCTTAAGAGTGAGCTGCATGGGGACCTCCTCCTTTCGCTCGAAGGTGTTGTTGAAGTCAGAGAACTCACCTCGGTAGAAGAACTCGGACACAACCTCCATCACAGGCTTGCCATCACGGGTAAGAAGGCCTCGGACGGAGACAGTCTTACCGGTGGGGCTGTTCTTGATGGTGTTGATGGTGGCGGTAGCAGACACCTTGTCGCCCTTCTGGAGAGGCTCAGCACCAGGAAGCATGCTGAAGCCGTTGGAGAGGTGGACAAGTCGGAGAATGTCGGCATCAATGGCTCGGGGGAAGATAGCCTTGATGATGGCCTTCCATCCAAGAACGATGGCAAAGTCCATGGGGGCAAAGGTGGTCTTGTTGGATCGGTCAACAAAGGCCTCACCCTTGTTACCAACAGCGTGGACAAAGTCGGCAATAGACTTGGAGGAGATGGTGACCTCGTCGCCAATGATGGTCTCGGTGACCTCGTTGTCGATGTCAAACTTGTCATCAACGCCGAACCACAGACGCCAGTAGAACTCCTTGATTCGAGTGTTTCGTCCCTCCATGACCTCAACAATGGGAGCAAAGCCAACCTCAGGTCGGTAAGTGAAGCTCAGGGGGAGAGCGACGGGAACGCCCTCAACACCTCGGGCCTCAATCAGAGACAGGGTGATGGTCTCGCCAGACTTGGCCAGCTCGAGAACCTTGGTGAGCTTACCGTTGATGAGCTCGTAGGCAGAGATGACAGTCTCCTCAGGCTCGTCGGGGTGCTCAATCTCGACCTTGAGGCCAGAGACGGGAGCAAGCAGCCGATGGAGAGGGTTGGGCAGCAGCTTGGTGGTCTGAACAATGGTGTCAGTAGAGAGGAACACCTGTCTCCAGGAGTTCTTGTCACCAGCAAGCAGAGAGAACCAGTCAGAGGTAGGAGGCAGAGAAGTACCAGGCTCAATCTTGAAAGACACCTTGTTGACGTCATCAAGAATAATGACAGAATCAAGAGTCTTGGTAGAGATGTCGTTGTAAGACTGGGCAGGCTTGCCACCGAAGCACTCAACCTGAGGGATGCTGGCAGTGGATCCGCCGTAGATGTCCTTGACAAGTCGCTCAATGTGGCCATCGTGGATGTTGTCGAGAATCTCCTTGACAGGCTCGTTGACCTTCGTGGAATGAGTGACAGCGACGGGGCCCTGCAGAATACAGATTCGTCCAACATCCTCGTCAACAACAGCAGCAAGGTCCTCACACTGCCACAGAGAATCCTTCTTGAAGAAGAACTCAAAGTTCTCGTCGAGAGCAGGAATGAAAGGAACAGGCTTCTGCATGGGGTTGAGACAGAGCATGAGGAAGTGGTCCTTGTCCTGGGCGTTGATGATCTGAGTGGCAGCAACGGGGAAAGTCTCCAGAATCTTGGCAATGATGTCCTGGGGAGAGTTGTCAAGCTCAGTGAAAGACTGGAGAATAGACTGGCCGATAGAAGTAGAGAATCGCTCCTCGACTCGTCGGATGAAGTTGCCGGCAAGAGTTCGAAGAGAAGGATCAATCCATCGAGACTCCTTCTTGACGTACATCAGGTCAACAAGTCGCTGAATGACCTCGGCGTAAGTCAAGTCCTCCAAATCACAGACGTGGCCAGCAGTGTTCTTGGCAAACCAAGTCTTCTGGAAATCGTCGTTGAGCCGCTTGATGATGTAAGCACGCTTAGCCTTGAGAACTTCCAGTCGCTTCTTCTTGGGGAGAGCAAAGACAGTCTTGTCCATCTCGTGCCAGAACAGAACACCTCGAGTAGCAAGCTTGTGGATGGGCTCACCCATCTCGGAAAGAACGGTGATGACTCCTCCGGTAGGCTTGTTGTAGGTCTGCTCCCACTTGTCGTCAGTGACACCAGGGGCGTCGACAATAGCCTGCTTGGCACCAAGAGAGGTGAAAGCCTCCTCGGCAACCATGACTCGAGAACCAACAAGAATGGCATCAAAGGGCATGGGAGGGTAGTCGAACTGTCGAGACCAGGTACCAGTGAGGTAAGGGTAGGAGTCCTCAGCAGCACCGAAACCAGAGCCAGCAACAAGAACAATGTTGGAGCACCGTCGAATCTTGGCGTACATCTGCAGAACGGGGGCATGGAAATCCTCGAAAGAATGATGTCCTCCACCTCGGCCACCGGTCCACTGAAGGATGACAGGGAAGTCGGGGTTAGCCTGGGCGATTCGAACAACTGAGGAGATGGCCTCAACGGATCCGGGCTTGAAAGCGATGTGCTTAAGACCAAGATCGGCAATCCACTCGTTGGCAACCTCAAGAGAAGGCACACCAGCACCAATGGTCAGACCCTCAACAGGGAAGCCCTTCTGTCGAAGCTCCTGGATAAGAGGAATGGCCCACTGGATAAGACGGGGGTTGACGTAAATGAGGTTGATGGTGATACCAGCACCAGGCTTGGTGTTCTTCTCGATGTGCTCAAGAGCCTTGGTCATGGTACCGGGGGCAAAGTAGCCTCCTCCACCAAGCTCAATGTGGTAGCCAGAGTTCATTGTGGCAGCGACAAAGGCAGGGTTGACGGTGGTGGGAGTCATACCAGCAACCATGATGGGAGGTCGGCCCGTAAGTCGAGAGAACTTAGTGTCGACGTAGACCTTGTCGTTAAGAGTCTTGGCGAGCTTGGGAGTGAACTCCTTGGCCCAGTCGATGGCGAACACCACTGAAGACTCCTCTCGGTCGAACAGCTCCTGCTTGAAACCAAACTCCAGAGGAGTATCGATCACACCAGCGAGAATGGTTCGAACACCGGTACCGTCCTTGTTCTTGTGAGTCAGCAGACCGAGTCCAGACACTCCTCCAGGTCCGAAATCAATGATGTGAGTAGCCTCAAACTGAGTGGCAGTCTCCCACTTGACGGGAAGATGGGTGATGAGGTTGACCAGTCTGGAAGCGATGGAGCCAGAGTGGTTTCGCAGATCAGTACCGTCAAAGGTGTCGAAGACGGGAATGCCGAGCTCAGTAGCCTTGAACTCAACGCCGGCATCAACGAGGTCCTTGACAATCACGTCGGTGCTGTCGTTGAGCAGGTAAGAGTGGAAAGGCGAAGCGATGGGAAGGAATCGATGAGAGAACTTGAGCTTCCGCTGGGTGTGAGGAACTCGGCTCTGGTCGAGACCAGTCTCAGCCTTTTGTTTTCGCAGAACCAGATTCAGACCGTAAAGACTCTGAGGAGGACCTGTGACGACCACGTTTCGAGGACCGTTGACCAGAGACACAACAATCTGTTTCTCTTCGGGCAAATGGTTGTTAGTAGCGGCAACAAACTCCTCAACTTGGGTAAGAGGGAGATCTCGAATAGAGAGCATGGGGGTGGGTCGTCCCTCGCCCTCCTTGACGGAGTCTTCGAGTGTGGATGGAGGCAGAAAGGTAGAAGGGTAAGCCTGCTGGACTCGAACACCAATGAAGAAGAAGATCTTGAGAACTCGAGAAGAGGCAGCGTAGAAAGACTCCCAGGTGGAGGAAGCAGAGACAGCAACGGCAGTGATGAGACCCTGGGAGTGACCTGTGGCACCCTTGAGAATGTCTCGAACCTCACCGGGAGTGAGACCCAGAACTCGGGCAGTGACAGCGTAGTGAGCGAGCTGGATCACACCGATGATGGGCACGGACACGGGAGCTGAAATGAGGTACTCAAAGTCGGGAGTAGTCTCGGGCTGCTCGAGCCACTTGACCAGGTCCAGGCCCTTGGTGTAAATCTTCTCAGCGGCAGGATGTTCTCTGGACAGCTCTAGCAGCTGGGCGCCACAGTCTCGAATGAACTCGCCAACCAGGCCCTGGTAAATGTCGTAAATCTCACGGAGCTCCTCAAAGTAGTCCTCAGTGTTTCCCTGGCCTCCGAAAATGGCGTAGAGAGAAGCATCACCGTCCCGTGCAGCTCGGAAAAGCGCCGAGCTGTGCGGTTTGATTGGTCTGTTGGCGGCGATTCGGGCGGCGTAGTAGGCTCGCACGACTCTCTTAGTCTTGGACACGGTGGTGGGGTTTTCCTCGTCGTGCTGCAGGGCAGCGGCAACGGCGTGGATATCGTTACCTCGCAGGTAACGGGTCTCGAACTCGTTGAGCACCAGAGACAGCACGTCGTCGTATGGGCCAGGCTCGTCCTCCACGGTCTTGGCGGTGTAACCAAGGAAGGCGGCAAGCAGCTCCGTGGCGGAAGCGGGCTCGTCGTCGTCGGCCTTGTCCTCGGTGGGTGGGGGGAGAGAGGCGTAGAACTGGTCTCGCAGAGTGGTGCAGTTGATGTAGAGAGCAGTGGGCACAAGCAGCGAGTGCTCGGTTTGGCCGTGTGCCAGCACCAGCGGTCGCAACGACGCTGCGCTCTGGGGGGTGTTGACTCCAGTAGTGGGGTACTGTGTTAGTTATTTGGTCCGTTTGGCTGTTCTCTCCGTTGTGTGGTTCGGAGTTCGGGCTCGCTGATCGCCAGCTGGTGGTGGACGATTGATCTGGCCCCGTGGGAAGTGGTACTCACCATGTGTGTAGTTCGGAAGTCTGAAGTCGGAGTCTTCAAGCCAGAATCGAGGCTGGAGTTAGTAAAGTGTTCGTGGGAGGCCATGGTTCGGCTTCTGCTGTCTTGATTTTCTGCCGGCATAACTGCTGAAGACGGAGCTTAAAATCTGAAAGACGTGCCAGCGCGAATAATGGGCAAGAGGGGAAGCAGAAAAGAGGTTGCAACGGACCGATAGGTGTCACGGGAGGGCCATAAATGCGCCACAAACAGGCTCTCGGAGCGAGACGTGGAGCTGTCAAACGAGCGCTGGTCTGCCGAGCCGCCGCAAAACGCCCAAGTTGCACAAACACATCTGGAGCCGACCCGAGGCCTCAGGACCCATGTAACGGCTCCCGGACCACCATTGCGACCGCCTTGCAGGGCAGATCAAGCTCCAGCCGGTGGCCACTACAGTCGCCGTGTCATAGCTACCGGTCTGTTTGTGCTCTTTGCACTCGCTGGCCGTGCTTTTTGCCCCTGGACGTCCTCTCGCTGCTGGACCCCCTTTCGCCTGATCTCGCTGATCCGTAGTTTATCCGAAACCTGACACCGGGACTGTGGTGCCTGCCACGCAATTGCGCCCGCCCTGCTCCGCCGCCGCCGTGTGCGACTCGCTGTCGTGCTCGTACTCACTCAAAAAAAAATTCGTCGACACAGTGATTACCGATTCAACTTACTACAGGCAACTTCTTATATGTCAACGCGACTGCCAGGCCCGAAGACCCAACTAGCTCAACATTCAACATTTCTCCCAAGCTTTCCCCAAAGTTTGGTTCCGTCTTGTTCAGCTGCACTACGCGTGCCTGAGCCATGCACCCTGTGCGCACACAAGGTTGGGAAAGAAAAAAAAAGGCAAAAAACGTCCAAGTTCCCCAAGCAAACTCTATGCGGACGGTTGGGGTGCTAGTCTCAACGAGTCCGTGTGTGAGCTGTGAGGCCCCCTTCGATGGGCTGCTGTGGGAGACAGCGTTTCGCCTCGAGCCATGCTGCCGGGGGGTTGCTGCGTGCATGGCTGCGGAGCCAATTGCGGCTGGCAGACCCGGGCTCTGTGCTGCTGTGGGCCTACCTCCGTACCTATCCTAGGCAGCTCTCAGCTCCGCCACTCTTGTTCTGTCAGCGAAAAGAGAAAAACGAAGGGTTTATACGCATCCGCGCCAAGTCGAAAGGACACATGCCGTGACGGCCACAGACACAGACGCAAATCTAACGGCCGTGTGGAGGGTGGCGAGCCGGAGGTGGCCTTCCCATGGTCGCTAGTGCGGTGGCCACGTCAGAGATAAGTGATTTGGCGCACAGAATACGAAGTTAGCCCGACTGGCTCTGTGGCGGCTTAGCCGTGGTCCGAGCTGGGAGATTGGCGATTGCAGGGCTTATTATCTCTCAGTTTTTTTGGCTGTACACTTTTGTGTACGTTAGATACGACGACCGCCACCACCATCCGAGCCGAGGATATATGCCGTGTCTGAAGATTGAAGATCGTCGCAGCTGGTTGCAGCTATTATTCTGAGAAGCTGGCGACTCTGTACGAGCTGCTCGAGGCCGTACTTAGTCCAGCAAAAGAGAATAAAAGCTGTGCGTTTGTTGGAACAGGACCGTTGGAATTTCTGAACAACTTACTATTGGGGGCCCATGCAGAAATTTACGAAATTGAGGATTTCGGATAACCGCAAGTTGGACAAGTTTTGACAATGCGGTGTTGCAATGGAGCTGTTAGCTACGGCACTTGGATGACGACTACGGTGTGGTGGTGAATTTCCCGCAAATGTGACACGCCCAATGTCGTCACACACCGACTTTGGTCCGCTACAGTGCGAAACCGTGCCAGGGTGGCTGCCTGGCACTAGCTCATACGATCCCGACACAGCTTTTACGGAAGTACGGGTGTTGGGAAAATATCCATTTTGAGTTGTCGAGCGACGCTAAATCGGCATCTCCTAAACTCTGTATTCTGGCCAAGCGCAGAAACTACAAAGTGGTTGAGCACGGCAAAAAGCGCCGCTACAGCGTGGGTGCTGGCCGGCTACATACAGCATGAGCATGGTCGACAAGGCCGCGGAGCTAGGCGGGATTCTGGTCACGTGTGCCACTGTCGCTGCTGCTAGTCCTCAGCTGTGCCCACCACAGACCCCTCGTGGCTCAAGGTCGGTCTATGCACCACGTTTTCTGTTCTCAGGGTGCAACAGTAGGTTCGCACACTCACAGCCAGGACGCCCCCCCTTACTGTGTGTCTATGACGATCTACCGCCACGACCCACCACGTCGAGCCTGTGGTTGGGCGTTTGTGTCCAGCCAGCTACCGGTAGGTCCAAACACACGGGTCTAAACTAGCTCTGGCAGGCCACAGGCGGCTGGTGGTCAACAGAAGGGTTTTGTGGTGAGCTCCACAGAGCCAAATGCCTCATGACGAGACCGCTGTCGGTGCGAGCGCGTTTCTGCTTTGAGAGCCGCCAGGGTAAGTGTGTACGTGAGTGTGTTATTTTCTTTTTCGCATGCAACCCAAAGGGCCTAAAAAACGGTGTGAGCCGAATACCCGACAGCACCGACATGATGTGCGGTGAGCTTAGGAAGGGAACCACGCTGGAAACATGTGTGTTGCACGCTGTGAGTGGGATGGAGACGCACAGGGTGGCGTGTCTTTCATGTTTCATGTCGTTGTTTTCTCCCACGAGCAGTTCGGATGCTCAGACATTCGGCTCCTTTTTTTTTGGGCCCTTTCCCCATCGGTGATTATACGGCCTCCTGCCCGTTAACTGAAACATTATTGCGATTCTCAACAAGAAAACAACATTAATTCAGATCCAGACGAGTCCGTGAAACGCCGATTATGGATGTGAGATCGCGCAAAAGTTGCCACCGCGTGGATGATCCGGTGTAGACTTGATTTCATTCGGGCGTATTTTTCCATCTTTTTCGATTTATTGATTTATTTTTCATATATATTTTCTGCTTTTTTTTTTCTTTTCCTAATTTTTACTTTTATTTTTGTCATTTTTGATTTTTGCGTTTTCGCGATGTGGGAAGTCGGTCATTTATTGAATCGAATAGGGCTTGATTTAGCTCAAAACAGGACACGGTAATCTAGCGGAGAGAGGAGCTGAGGAAATAAAGTGGCAACCAATGGATGCAGAATTGCATTTTAAGACGAATGCACTTTTCAGATTTCTGATATCGCTTCGGGAGGGTCTTTTACATGGATCTTCCTGAACAGAGTCCTTCTAATTGGGCCGATGTCCCCCCCAACAGTACGGATCGGTGCTCTGAAGTTGAAGCAGATAATTTGCAGCTTAAAGATAAGTTGTAGAGTGTCAAAACAGATGAAACAATGATGGCAGCTATTAGAGATGATGTAAAGTCCCTTATTCTCAAATCTGCTTCAGTGCTTAGTTTCATCCATATAGAGATGGACGGAGACCCCAACATCCAATTTTCAGCTGTCAGCTTGAGGAGAAATGAATAAATATTGCAATAAACGAATCCAACCACTTGTTCTGAACAGAATGAGCTATCTAAAACACCTGTGGCACCAATATTGCGTTGTGTAACTTGGTTGATTGAGACTCTCAGGAGTGCTTCTGGTGACCAGACAACATAACACCTCAGAAACAATAATATACAGATTTGAAAAACTGACATGGTACCATTGTATTTGAAATCACATTTTGCACTAGATGTACTCTTCAGATTTTTCGTATGGGGGCCACAGCAGATTTTAGGTGCTATATATACTCGTTTGGTTGGACTCTCCAGGTTTGGAAACTACAGTCTTTTGAAAAAAACATTTTAGACCAACAATTCCAATCGGATTACAAATCAGTTGCAGACTAATCACTACAGCGTACTCGTATCCGGACTATTTAGCAGAATAAAAAGGTATCAAAGATGGTGCTGAAATATTTGCTCTCCAGATACCCCATAGAATACAGTGCATATAACATTTAATTAGAGAACATAAACCCAAACTTCTTCTTCTACTTGGTCCATCTGAAATCCGCTATAGTACTGCTACGAGAAAACCAAAGAGTGCATCTTTTCTGAAATCGAATTTCAAACACAGCCATGTGATTTTCACAGCTACCACATCTCTCAACATCTGCCAAAAACGCCACCCAATTCTTCTGTCTCGAGACTAAGTTACATTTCGTCATTCTAGGCAAGTCCAAAACCTCACGCAGGAGAAGCATTAGAAAACTGAGGTCCCTACTCATCCTGCTAATGACGCTCTTATGAGACGGACTTTTGGCGCTTTGCACTCACTCACCACAGTCCTTCTGTAACAACACCCCGCACATGTGTTTGTGTGGCTTGCGGCTTCGTCCCAGGCTGACTAATGTCCACATTTGCTCGAAAGTCGCCACACGGGCTAATTAAAATTAGCTGTGTACAGGTAAGACGCCAAAATGCCAAAACCTAAGGTTGTGGGAAGAAGTAGAGAAAACAGGAGGAAACGGAAAAGGGGGGGCCATACAACAGCGCCAAAAAACGTATAGTAGGGCGTGTCGTGGTCTGGCTGGTGTGGCACGGTCATCAGATGTCGGTATACGAACATATTTGAGACGTATTAGCCGTCCACAACTGCCGAAACAGCGATCCCCCCCGGTGGCCATGAGCCCCTAAGTTACTGCCGGGTAACCCCCAGAAGCGCCTAGAAAAATACTGTGTACATTTCCAGTGCACCACCAGGTTATACATCACCAACACACAACACACACACCATGTCTGACGCTACTGAAAAGAAGGAGACTGTCGCCCCCGCCACCTTTGGCATCCCCTCTGCCTCTTCCTCCGTGTCGGCCATGGCTGACAAGCCCAAGGAGGTGGCCAAGGACGAGCCCAAGCAGGAGTCCAAGGACGAGTCCAAGGACGAGCCCAAGAAGGACGCCGAGGATGAGGCCCCCGAGTCTCCCGACGTGCACTTTGAGCCCATTGTGCAGCTCGAGAAGGTGGAGATCAAGAGCGAGGAGGAGGAAGAAAACGTGCTGTACAAGACGCGAGCCAAGCTCTTCCGATTCGACAAGGAGGAGAAGGAGTGGAAGGAGCGAGGAACCGGCGACGCCAAGTTCCTGCAGCACAAGGAGTCCAACAAGGTGCGAATCCTGATGCGACGAGACAAGACGCTCAAGATCTGTGCCAACCACATCATTGCTCCCGAGTACACCCTCAAGCCCAACGTTGGCTCGGACCGAAGCTGGGTCTACTCCGTGGGCGCTGATTTCGCCGACGGCGAGCCCACCGCCGAGCTTCTTGCCATCCGATTCGCCAACTCTGAGTCTGCCGCCACCTTCAAGGAGAAGTTTGAGGAGGCTCAGGAGGAGAACAAGAAGGCCGCCGAGAAGAAGTAAGAGTCGTTCGTTGCATTTTGGAATGTAGTTTAATTGACTATTTTGGGGGCTAATGGCCGTATCCACGCGTGGCAGTACGTCCCGCCATGGCTCTGCTGCTGCTGCTGCTGCTGCGATGCGTTTGGTGCTAGGTTGCTACAATCTGGTCCCTCTCTGGCCCTAGGTGTATTCTTTAGTATAAAGAGCAGTAATACAAATCTCTGTAGCTTGCAAGCGACCCTTTGTGCTTGTTTAGAGCAGGTTTTCCGGGGCTCTTCTACATCTGTATTGATTCAAGTAACTGATATATTGCGGGGTATAGTGAAGTTGAGTTGATGGAAATTTAGTTGGTGAATTTCACATTAGCATATGTCAAGAAGCTACTGGAGCTACAGAAGCTATCATCTTATATAGCGTGTTGAGCTAACAGTAGATTGTAGATACAGTAGGTCTGGAATTCACGGTTTCGTTATTTTGGCGATTGTTCGTATGTGACACATTACCAATACTATTCCTAAACTACTACAGAACTTTTCTTGTAACAAACTGACAGTTAGTCCTGAACCCCTCCCTCTGACATCCCCTTGCCTGACCTTTCACGTTACCTGTGATACAGACATAAGCGGTGGTCGATTTAAAGTTTGATGGATTTGCCGATTGGGACCAAACGAATGCGTCACGTGAGCCAGTCCGCTTTCAGAAACCAGTCACACTCGAAAAACCTTAATTGTAGCGCACGACTCCCAGTCTTTTGACTCTAAAACTCTGCCATTTCTTTCGGATAAGCCAACGACATACAAAAATGGTGAGTGAGCTAGCGACGACAGCAAAGTGACGGGACGACGATGGGAGGCTCTGCAGCTGAGTCTGGGGCGCTATTACCCGCTTTCCCGTGGCTCTGGGCCCTCCAAAACGACGGCTGGACGTGCTTTTTTGAAATTTTGCAACTCCCGGACAACCAACTAACCATAGACTGACAAGACCGCCAACCCCATGCGAGAGCTCAGAATCGAGAAGCTCACCCTCAACATTTGTGTTGGTGAGTCCGGTGATCGACTCACTCGAGCCGCCAAGGTGCTCGAGCAGCTTTCTGGTCAGACCCCCGTCTACACCAAGGCTCGATACACCATCCGATCTTTCTCCATTCGACGAAACGAAAAGATTGCCGTGCACGTGACCGTCCGAGGCCCCAAGGCCGA
This sequence comes from Yarrowia alimentaria, assembly GCA_900518985.1. Lineage (NCBI taxonomy): Eukaryota > Fungi > Ascomycota > Dipodascomycetes > Dipodascales > Yarrowia > Yarrowia alimentaria. The sequence goes on from ULGN01000004.1 coordinate 566,202, forward strand.
CGAGATTCTCGAGCGAGGCCTCAAGGTCAAGGAGTACGAGCTCCGATCTCGAAACTTCTCCGAGACCGGTAACTTCGGTTTCGGTATCAACGAGCACATCGATCTTGGTATCAAGTACGACCCCAATATCGGAATTTACGGTATGGACTTCTTCGTCATCATTGGCCGACCCGGTTACCGAGTTGCCCGACGAAAGCGATGCCGATCTTCCGTCGGTATCAACCACCGAGTCTCCAAGGAGGACACCATCAAGTGGTTCAAGCAGAAGTTTGATGCTTCCGTCCTCTAATCGGATCGTCTGCAAAAAGACTTTCCATAAAAATGTATTATTGAATCCAATTCCCCCTTGTACCGGTATTTCAGGTCATGCATATCTGGTGTCGGTATTTTGAGACTGTAGTTCTGTATTGTAGTGGCTAGTGATACCTTTGGCTTGGCTTGGCTGTTGGCTTGGTTGTTGGCTTGACTGTTCAGTCTGCTCAGTGCTATATAGGAATGGATGTCTAAAAAAAAAAAATCTATATTTTGGTGAAAATTCATCACCGAAGAAATTCCTAAAAGATTCGAGTGGTGATGTAAAAGTGATTTGGGCTTGAAAGTTGTACAAACCAATTAATAGTGGGTTCATAGTTGAGTGAGCAGAATTAACACTCTCGCAAGCCCATTAAATACACCCTGGCGCTTCAAAATTTGTCGTAGCATCAAATCTCGTATGTTTCAATATCGTGTAATGTCTGACTTTACGAATAGAAAGTAAAACCAGTGAAAACATGAAAGAGACAGTTGTAAGAGTACCAATACCTTTCTCTTCAAATGAACATCTCAGAACATAATAGATGTAAACCACATTCTCAGTACATACAGACTCGTCTTTGGCATCGTTTCTGTGCATTTCAACTCGAATATCTCCACATTTACAACTATACACGGTACTCTGTGCTGACTACATTTATCTGGAGATATAAATCACACCAACTTACAGTAAAAACATGTTTTAAAAGTGGCATGACTGGTTCATAGTTAGCTTCAACTGTTTCTCACTTACATGATCCCCAAATGATATCTCCAACATTTGCCCCAACAGGCTTCCACTAAAAACATGTTCTAGATAGATGGCGGTAATTAAAAGATGCCTGTGGGTACAAAATCGCCCTTTTAAACGAATGCACTTTTCAGAATTTCAATCAGACCACTCACTCTCGTTTTATATGGTCTTCAACTGGTAACTGTCTACAATCTCATTGGAGCTAAAGTTTTGCCATCCCACTTTTGGATTCCATTAGAAACATTAGAAACACTTGGTCCAAAAAAATTAGCTACAATACCTTTGTGGTCTGTAGTGGATAAAGAGAGAGACACAATCTGATCGGCTTTTCAATACCATCCTCGATCTACTGGCTTGTTGTTTTTACCCCAAAACTCATTGAATGCCGTTCTATTGTCTGAAAGCGTTGTCTGAAAAAAAATGCCTGATATTTTTGGCCTGAAATAAAGTGCATCCGCCTTATCAAAATAATCTCATGATGCCATACTCATGAACCAGAAGAGCTGGAACCGCCTGAAAGACTATATTTGCCACCCATTGGTCATAGTTAACCCTGTCTGAGACACTCCTTTTGTCATGCATGTCTCACTTGAGTTTTGCTCCATCTGATAACAGGTGTGCATCGTATTCAGACTTGATATATTGCTGATATCGTAGAACTGATATTAGCGACAGACAAAGTACAAAATGATAGCTGTTGACAGGAATACAGAAGCAGATAGATGTTTAGATGACAGGAAACATGTCTGAAACGTTCACTCCCTCTTTCACTCCCTCTTTCACTCCCTCTTTCACAACCTCAATCGGATAAATGATAGGATATTCTTAGGCCTTCCACACTGTTCCATTGATACTGAAATGTGTGCGGTTATCATATCGGTGGTTACCAAACCATCAAACGAGCAATTGGCGCCCAGGAACCAAGAAAAAACTATAGGGTCACATTTCACTACTGATGCACTATACATATACTGTCGTTTCTCATTATCTATCTAATAAATGTGTCTAACTTACTTGTTGGCCTTCTCGAAGTACTCCTTGGCGTTGACGGGGTCAGCCTTGATAGTATCGGCGCCCTTCTGCCAGTTGGCGGGGCAGACCTCACCGTGCTTCTCAGTGAACTGGAAAGCGTCAATGAGTCGGAGGGTCTCCTCAACGGATCGGCCGACAGGCAGATCGTTGATGGTGATCTGTCGGACGGTTCCCTTGGGGTCAATGATGAAGATACCTCGGAGAGCAACACCGGCCTCGGGGATCAGCACACCGTAGTCCTTGGACAGGGAGTGGTTGGTGTCAGCGAGGAGAGGGATGTTGACGGGGCCAAGACCACCGTCCTTTCGGGCAACGTTGGTCCAGGCGAGGAGAGAGTACTCGGAGTCGGTGGAGGCAAAGAGGACCTCGGCGTCTCGCTCCTTGAACTGAGAGGCGGCATCGGAGTAGGCGATGATCTCGGTGGGGCACACAAAGGTGAAAGCGAGAGGGATGAAGGCGAGGACAACCCACTTACCCTTGAACTGCTCAAGGGAGACATCCTCGAAGACACCGTCGATAACGGCGGTCTTCTTGAAGGTGGGGGCGGGGTGCTGAACAGTGGCGACCATTGTGTGTGTGTGTGTGTGATAGGGAGTATAACGGGGCTGGAAACGGAAGGGACACGCCCTATATATATTGCCCAGCCAAGTACCTGAAAGGTGCGCAGTAAACTTTTAGAATAAGGTTTGCTGTTTCGGTGCAAGTCGGGATGCGAAGAGACGGCAGGAGTACCGCAACAAGGGGGCGCCGTAGAGAATATCCGACATCGCCGGCGGCTTCGTGGGGGCCAATTGTCCGTGGATGGGGCCGTCTGCCTGCTGAGAGTCGTGTTGCCGTGGCCGTTGCGACGGAAGGGCGCGCCGCTGGATTCAACTCTATTTCCGATTAGAAAGCATGGACGCAACTTGGGTCCAGACCGCTTATGGACGGCCACGGAGCTGAGTAAGAAAAAAAGGAGGGTCGAGACTGGGACTTTTGCGCGGTTCACGGTGGCGGCTTTTTGTGCGGCTTTGTGTTGTCATGGCGAGGTTGGTGGGCTCCTCTTTGTGTCCCCAGGCTTCTGTGTCTGCTTGCCGACGTCGACCTCTCCGGAACATCTCCAAGCCACACGGTGGGCTGGTTCACGGGCCATGGTGGAACATTTGTTATAGAGTGTGTGTGTGGTGTGTGTGCTAGGGCTCGTGAAATTCGCATGGCACGCTAAAGTTGATAATCGCGCGCACTAGGGGCTGCAGTGGATAAAAAGAACGGCTGCCAGTTGGCGATAGAAAATAAATGCGCATTAGGACGACGAAGTGGACGCGGAGCTGCGGTCGTGTGCGTCGTATTCTGCTGTGGGTCGGAAATTGTTCGTTTATCTCGCAGAACCGGCAAAAGAGAGCCCTTCAGCTGTGTCGCCCCACATTGCACGCTTTTGAAAAGAACCACCTCCTTGCACACATGTCACACGCTCTCTGTCAGAGATAACCGCAAGGTTTCAATTAGTGATAGGGTGCAGTCCCATGTGTCGTGTCGTGGGAGAGACATCGGAGGAGGCCGGATGGACACGTGGCCGGATATTTTGCGGTCACGTGACGGCTTGGAGCGCTCCAGTGGACTCTCGTGCTCTGTAGGCCGTTTGTGGAGCTCCGCTTTTTCTTTTTGCTTTTCTTTCTTTTTCTTTTCTAGGAGTGGTGAGAGAGCAGCTTTTGGTACAGTACAGAGAAAATTGGGTTGCTTATTCTCGTTACAGTGAGATAGCTAAACAGGGTGTGCATATGGAAGAAGGTCGTTTTCTTTTTAGAACACTGCAGAATATACACACTCTTGAGAGACAGACCGCACAGGGTGCAATTCAAAAGCGATAATAAATCTGTAGCCGCGACGCAAAAGGCCGCAAAAGTCGCCGAAAACCGCCCCAGCCGCCGCCAAATGCGCCACAGACACCCGCACGCAATTCCCCAAAGCTGCACGCGCCCAAATCGAACCAGCAACCGTTCGCATAAAGTTAGCTCAGAAAACTGCCGGCACTGGTCGACACCGCCGAAATCAAATCACCGCCATCACTGTCGAATCGCTGAATCATAGCTAGGTGAGTGCTCGCATCGACGCCCGCAAGCCGCAACGCATCGATCACAGAAACCCGCGTCTGTACCCCCGCCGTCTGCTAACAAAGTTAATGCATCAATGAATCACAACACGTCGTTCCAACAGCAGCTGCTCCAGCAGCTGCACCAGCCGTCCAGCGGCTCCAACGGCCCCAACAGCCCCATGTCACAGCAGGCGCCCTACCCGCCCCTGCGGTCACAGAACCAATCCACCCAGGGAACCCCTCCCCACACATACTCGGCGGTGCACGACCAGCAGCTGATGAGCTCCAAGTTCTGGCAGAAACAGGTCCAGCTGGCGCAGCTGTCGCGGCAAAACGGACCCACCAGCCACGGCTACGCGCGGTCGGCCGCCATCAACTCCAGAAACCAGCTCCAGGACAGCGACATGCCGAGCGTAGACAAGGACAAGAGCCACCTGACGGTGGTGGACCTGGCGGTGCAGGTGGTACAGCAGGACCTCCAGGACGCGCTGTCGCAGCAGGCGCAGTCCACGCCCGTGCGCGGCCTCACGTCCTTCTCCAACCAGCAGAAGAAGGACCAGCTCGAAGAGGAGCGGCAGATGCTGCTGATGAAGGAGGAGAAGCACCAGTACTGGGCGGACCTGGACATGTCTGGCCAGGGCCTCATGTGCATGTCGCGGGCGCTGTTCAACTCGTACGAGTTTCTGCTCAAGCTGTACATCAACCACAACAAGCTGACCACGCTGCCGCCGGCAATCCGCAACCTGCGGCAGCTCAGGGTGCTCGACGTGTCCTCCAACATGCTGACCGCCCTGCCACCGGACATTGGCATGCTGCACAACCTGCGGTACCTCTTTGCCTTTGACAACTATCTCACCACGCTGCCCCACCAGGTCGGCCAGCTGTATCAGCTGGAGATTATCGGTCTGGAGGGCAACCCCATCTCGTCCCACATCAAGGACAAGATTGCCGTGGGAGGCACCAAGGATCTGGTGGCTGATCTGCGGGAGTCGTCGCCCATGCCCGCGCCCCCAAAGCCACGAGAGTGGATCGTGCTCGAGGAAGAGGGCCGAAAGAAGGGCGCGGACGACAGCACGCCCCCTCCTCCCTCCGACACCTCCTTCACTGTCATGTCCTACAACACGCTCTGCGACAAGTACACCACGGTGCAGATGCACGGATACACGCCGCTGTGGGCTCTGGGATGGAAGCATCGAAGCGAGACTCTTCTCAACGAGGTTGTTGGCTACGACGCCGACGTCCTGTGTTTCCAGGAGGTGGACGGCGCCTCCTTCGAGGACTTTTGGTCTCCCAAGCTCAAGGAGCTGGGCTACGCAGGTCTGTACCACCCCAAGACGCGAGCACGGACCATGTCGAAGGAGAAGGACGCCAAGCGAGTGGATGGATGCGCCATCTTTTACAAGACGGCCAACTTCCGTCTGATCGAGAAGCAGACTCTGGACTTCTCCTCGCTGGCGCTGAAGAACAACGACTTCAAGAAGACGGCAGATACATACAATCGTGTCCTCAACAAGGACAACGTGGCTTTGATTGGCCTGCTGGAGCACCGACACACGGGTCAGCGGGTCATTGTCACCAACACACATTTGCACTGGGACCCCGCATACAACGACGTCAAGCTCATCCAGGTAGCTCTGCTGCTGGACGAGGTGGAGCGGTTTGCGGACAAGGCCGCCAAGGACTCACACAGAGTGTCTGCCGCCAGCACTCAACCCGGAGACGCACCTCCCATCAAGTACCAGGACGGCAAAAAGATCCCTCTGGTGGTGTGTGGAGACTTCAACTCTACCACCGACTCGGGCGTGTACAGTCTGTTCTCGCAGGGCCGAGTGGAGGGCCACAAGGATATGGAGGGACGAGCTTACGGCAAGTTTACAGACGAGGGCATGCATCATGGGTTCACTCTCAAGTCCGGCTACTCCAACATTGGCGAGCTGGCGTTCACCAATTACACCCCCAACTTTGTGGATGTGATTGACTACGTGTGGTACTCTTCCAATGCTCTGTCTGTGCGAGGATTGCTGGGCGGAATCGACAGCGAGTACACCAAGAACATGGTGGGTTTCCCGTCGGTGCACTACCCGTCCGACCACATTTCTCTGCTTGCCGAGTTCAGTTTCAAGAAGCAGAAGGACACCCAGACGAAAAAGGTCATGGACTTTGGAAACACAGGGGGCCACAGCGGGTCGCGAAAGACGTAGCCGGGGGGGTATATAAGGTAACTGTATGATAGTGTATGAGTGTGGCCGTGCTGTATGTACAGCAGAACATGTAGAATATGTAGAATAATGGTGTGGGGGCGTGTTATTATAATATTGGACCTCATGTGTTGGGCTCTCTCCCCCACACAAGCCTCATATGGCATGTTTATATACAGTGTCAGTTGTTGAATGAATGCAGTCCTAGTTTGGGCGGACTCATTGCCAAAAAAAACACAACATGTATATATACGACTTACCCTGCTTCTCATCCGCACGATCGAGAAGCCAAGAATGGTCCATCACATCCATATGTTATGGCTTCTTTCCAACGGTTATAAACACTGTTGCTGTTTGTTGAAGCTAAAACAATGGCTAGTGTGAGAGAGACGATACATACATGCTTTTCCGAAACCAAGTGTCAATAGGAGCGAGTCCATTCAGGTGTCTTCATGTCTGTGGCAGACACACCACATCAACGGTGTCACGTGTTGCTCGTTTTGAGTGTTGCTAGTGGGCTCTCGCAGAAGCAACGACGAGCACCTGATCCACCAGTTGAAGTCTTGCCGTTTCCGGAGTCATTCTTGTTCTTCTTCTCGGAGCAAGTCGATCTCTGCATTTCAGCGTGTCCTCATTGCAGCCAAGGACGTCTAGGTTGTACAGACTTCGCAGCATACATGGTAATTAAGGCAACTAGCTACATACAGTACGAAGGACCCTCTTTACGTTTCACTGTTTGCAAGAGGATGACATCAGGTGGATATTGACATGTTCTTGGATAAATGTGTTCGACGATTCGTGGTTGTGTTGGGAACGAAATGCCCACGACATGCTGGATGTGACGACCACAAGACAAAAAGGACACGTGTACACAACACGACAGCCGTCACCCATACTCGTCAACTCCCAGTCGCTTGCCATTGTCTGACCAATGTCCTGCATCCTCAGCGAAGACACTGTACACTAATATCAACCTCATTGGGAGCTTCGTAAACACCAAACCCTAAACCTCGGAATATACAATCTCCCCATATAGTCTAACTGTCTGTGATCTTTCTTTCTCATATCTCATTCACTTGAACTTCTTCTACACGATCTTTCTCCAACAATCCGCCAACAAACACTTTTCGTTTGGTCTCTGATCTCAACATCCAACGACCGCAACCCTCAATTGTTTTGTGTCTCCAATACCTGTTTCTGCACAAACACATTGACCTGATCACACCAAATCGCTAGATCCCAGCCGGCCTGAGTGAGTATCGACAGCATTGACAATGAGGACATGGACACAGAGTCGACCAGCGAGTCGGCTATTGGGACACTAGACTGGGACCCCAACAGCTCTGCCATCTGCCTCTGTCGGATCTCGACGGAAACAGACTGTACATGGCTACAGGGCGCAGAGCGCAGCATCGAGCCAAGCACCCATGGCACATGAACATGCTGGTCAGCGGTCTCAGCAACCAATCGATTCTGACTGGAGTCATTTTTTTCTCCCAACCGCAGAGCTCACCCAGCGCCTACGCCCGGCCCTCCACAGCCTATACTAACTCAGATCTGCTTCCTGTTTGCGACTTACTTCCTAATTAGGCAGCTACACATTACCCCGACAACTTTTTTTTACCCGTCCTCCTACTCCCAGCGAAAACTTTATTTCGCGCAACCCACCATTTGACATACATTCACGTCCAGCTCACCCATTAACCCTTGCCTGAGTGCTGTGCGTCGCGTCCCACCACACTACCGATACCCAACCAGCCCTCCAATTTACGCCGCCGCTATTGCATTTTTTTCCACCGCCCCCAGAAATCATAAAAGCAAGCCGCCTGCGCCCTTCACCTCTACACCTTTTCCATCATGAACTACCAAGTGAGTATTAAGCCTTAGCGGGCCATCCCAGATCGGCGACAATGCCCATGTTTGCCCTGTGACTACTAATTGGCACTGTGTGTGTTGCTTTTGACCGGGCCCTTACCCCTAGTCGTCGCACCCGCCGTGCCCAAAATGCACACTTAATTATCCAATTACAGGGGAAAATTAGGTTTGCCAGGTGCATTCATTGGGTCTTTCGATTTTGCACCTAGCATTAAAACATTAAGACGCGTCTTAACACTCCTCATCACACTACTAACACAACAGCGAAACAAAATGACGGGTCTCCGCGATGAGAACATGACTTCCACGCGAATCACTCGATCTAAGGCCGCTGCTGCTTCTGCTGCCGCCGACGCTGCCAGCGACAACGGTGGCACCGCCCGCTCGGTCCTCAACGACCTCAGCAACGTTGGCCCCACCACCAACCTCTACAAGCACACAGCCGCGAGCCAGGCTCGACGAGCACTCACATCCAAAACCACCAATGCCTCCAACAAGCCTACAGGCAAGCCATCCATCATCACCACCACCTCCACAGCCGGCCTCACCCGAAACCGGCTCGCATCTAATTCACAAGCATCCAACCTGTCACGGGCGGCATCAACCTCCACCACAGCCACCAACCCTTACATGCGACCTCAGCGTGCATCACTTCAGACCAAGTCTGCTGACTACAATATCCCTGTCTTCCAGGGCAAGGCCGAGCCCGCCGAAATCCCTCGAAAGAGACCATCAGGCGGCGCCAAGGACATGGAGCGACCACGAGTCGCCATTCGAGGAGGAAAGCACCAGCAGTCCATGGAGACGTTCGAGTACAGAGCCGAGGGTCCACAGGCAAAGAAGCACAAGCTTGAAGAAAACAAGCTGCCACACGACTCTGACCTGGTGATTCGAAGACCAGCATTGCGAGTCCTTGCATCTGGTGCCTCTGGTGTCGACGTCGAGCACGACGATCTTGATGCCGAGGACTTTGAGGATCCCATGGCCGTTGGAGAGTACGCCGACGAGATTTTCGTTCATCTCTACGACCTGGAGGAGCAGTACCAGCCCAACCCCAAGTACATTGAGGATCAGAAGGCACTCTCTTGGAGCACCCGGTCTGTTCTCATCGACTGGCTCGTTGAGGTTCACCAGAAGTTCCGACTTCTGCCCGAGACTCTGTTCTTGGCCGTAAACATCATCGACCGGTTCATGTCGAGGCGAGTGGTTGCTCTGAACAAGGTTCAGCTGGTTGGTATCACATCGCTTCTCCTGGCCACCAAGTATGAGGAGGTCTTCACCCCTGCTCTCAGCAATTTTGTCTACGTTGTTGATGGTTCTTACCCCGAGGAAGAGATTCTTCGAGCAGAGCGGTTCATCCTCCAGGTTCTTCAGTTCAACCTCTCGTACCCCAACCCCATGAACTTCCTTCGACGAATTTCCAAGGCTGATGATTACGACATTCACTCTCGTACTTTTGGCAAGTATCTGTGCGAGATTGCTCTTGTCGAGCACACTTTCATGGAGTACAAGCACTCTCTGGTTTCAGCCGCAGCAATGCACGTTGGCCGGATGATGCTGGATCGTCCTCAGTGGACCAACAACCTGGTGCACTACTCAGGTGGTTACACTAACAAGGACATTGCTCCCGTCTGCCGAAAGATCTACCAGTTTCTCATTGCACCGGTAGAGCACGAGGCATTTTTCAAGAAGTACGCCACCAAAAAGTTCCTCAAGGCATCAGTCATTGCCCGAGAGTGGGCTATGGGCGTCCAAGAACAGATCAAAAACGGGGTCAATTCTTACGAAACTAACTTATTTATCTAATTGCATGTATGCGTTTAATGAACCATCTTACTATATATTGTAGAGTAGCGACAGACGTTTGGGGATATTTTATTTTCTACAGGAAGAACATTCTCATCAGAACACACCAATAGGGATAATACGAGTTATTCAGCTTGTTTGAGAAGTATAGAGTGTACTTGGAAGGAGACGACTATCGTCATCACCTGTAATGCAACTACAGGGCGATCAATAGCCAGGTATGAAACAGCTCATTTATCTATAGTCGTTTAACATGAGTCGTTAGAGCGTTAGAGCGTTAGAGCGTTAAAGCTTGGAGGAAATGTCAAATCCCTGGGTGGATGCAGCATGTGCGAGAAGGGTCGAAATCTGAGATCTCAGCTTGGGGATTGTTTTCTGGGCCCAGTCCTGCATGAGATCCGATCTGAGATTACGTCCAAAGACCTGGGAGGTGTAGCCAAGACGAGCTCGCAGCGGCAGAACCTCGGCATCGTCAAAAGGAGACTTATCTCCCTTGAGATGGCTGGTCACACCCTTGACGGCCTGCATGAGGTCATCCTGGTCAGCGTTTTTGGCGCTCAAAGGTCTTCGAGCAATGAGATGAAAGTGCACGTGGTCCACGACCTGTCCTGCGCCGTGGCCATTGTTCTGAACCACGTTGAAGTCTTCACATCCCATGACGTTGAGCATGGCTCTGGTGATGATGGGCAAGGCCAGACCCAATGCCATGGATATGTCCGCCTTGGTTTTGCCAAACTTGTTTTCTTTGAGCAGCGCCGTGGCTCCTTCCGACTGCAGGCTGCCCTTGGGGAAACTTGGGTCTCCGAAAAGATCGAGGGTCTTTACGTGGGCTCTGGGGATGAGCAGAATGTGACATGTCGATGACATGAGGGGCATGATATCCAGAAACGCGACCAGATGGTTTGAGGAGAAGATGAGTGGCGAGTCAGGCGAGTCCACAGTCTTGAAGCCCGAAGAAGGGTCGCCCGAGATGTTGCAGAAGATACAGCCGTCATCAAAGACATGCTTGCAAAAGTCTTTGTGGACCTCCAGGGCCTTCGTAATGGCGGGGTCGTCGTAGCGAATTGTATCCTTCAGCAGCTCTCCACTGGGGATATTGTCAAAGTCCTTTCTCTCCATTGTGGTGTAAAAAGTGGAGTGTTTAGGTAACTTGAATGAATAAAGTCAGATGGCGTGCATCTCCAAATGTGGGGTGCTTGATCTATTGACTTGGGGTTAGGGCATCGGGAACGTGATAGGATGGTGGGGGATGTGTCAGCAAATGCCGACGATTTCTTCAAGTGCACCATAGACCGATTACACACCTGGGTTTGTGTTTTAAGATGCGTTTGGCAGCTATTGATTTGTTTTTTTGAGATTTTTAGCCATCTCTGAGGGGTAATGTCTACCTAGTATAGGTAACCTGATGCATGACCCTCTCTGGCATCAAATGGATGAATCTGTAAAGTGAGGTTTGGTGTGTGGTTTACATGTATGGATATATGTAGTTTTATTCTATTGCGATCCTGTTTGGTCAAAAGTAGCACTGAATAGATACCCTCTTTTACTGTTCCATATCTCCATTAGCTTCTTGGCAACTATACTTTAGACTGTATAAGGAGTTGAAGATTCAAAAGTCCACCAAAGGAACGGATATATTTCTGTTTTCTCCGTTTTTCAAAGGCCTACACGATGTGATATATATACATATTAACTGGGTATTGTTTTTCTGATTATTTGTGAACGTTTGAATTCCGTTCCTTTGGTTACAATCACCAACCGAGGCCTAAGTTTCGGTGCTCAACTGGACTTTGCCATGACTTATTATCATCCAGACTTCTCGGATGTTGATCCGCTTCACTATATATGGCTGGATCCTGACCCCAAAAACCAGTGGTCATTCTTTTTATTCTTTTTTCTTCATCTTTTTTTCTTTTTTTCTTCTGAGAAAATCAATTCATATCATCGCTAAACTATGATGTCGGATACCACCCTAAATCACTCTGTAGCTAACAAGTCATCTCACTGGAATACCCATAACTGGATAGGTACACTCTTCTTGATGGCCAATACCGGTACGGAAAGACACATTTGCGGCCAAGTAGAGCGACCTCAGAGTTTGCAACAGTGCAGGAACCAGATATGAAACTCTCCTGACCCCGTCACATTGTAGCAATCTAAACGCTCTCCACATTCGCGTATTTCGTGTATGAACAAAATCATAAAGCACATGGGTGTATTGTGATACGGAGGGTGGGCATGTTAGGTATTTAGGCTGGACAATAACCAGCTGTACAGTCATCAGCTGGACAGTCATCAGCTGGACAGTTACTGGCTGAAATAATAAAGTAACGACACGATAGACTGTCACTAGTGGGATACTGATACTGCCCAACGAGTAGATACCTCATGTACAGACTCTGTACAGGGGGGTTAGATCTCAGCTCGGCCTGAACAGCTTCAAGGGGTTGTACATGTAGACCATTAGTTAGTTGGCTTGCAGTCTAAGCCCGGGATAGTCTACAGAGGTAGGCTAGTCTAATCTAGACTGCAGTACCACCAAATCAACGGGCCGACTAGTGCTGCCGTTAAAATACCGTATAATGCACCGTGTACGTTTTTAGTAGAGTCGCCTCTTTGGCTGCCGTCCTGGATTTCTCGGAGTTTGGACAACTGCGACAGTAGCTGGCAAGTCCAATGTTAGCATACTCCAGCCAAAGGCGACACTTCCACATTTGGATCAAGAGGGGTTGATTCTGGATCCTAGCCTATATTAAACTGTGCCCACATGCGTGCCTGTAGGTACATTTCGTAAGCGATATGCATGCTCTTCGTTTCAGTCTACTTCAAGCGTTTTGAGAACTCAAGTGCCTTTTCTTTCCATCCGTTCCTTCTACCGAAGGGCTAAAACAACGAGGGCTCTTTCGACAGTCGGACCGATTAACCTCAATCGAACAGTTCATGTCGCCACTCTTTTGTTTGAGCTGCAATGTGCTCGGAAACGGCAGCACACATATCACCGGTTAAACCCGAACAAATGAGGTGACATGACCCCCTACACCAGGTTGTTTGGGTACACTATGTCCTGCTTCACTTTTGTGTGCCCAAGATTGATCTCCAATGTCAGCCTACATTGTTCACAATCGCATCGCACAAAGTTAGGTTTCTTGTCTAGACCTCATGACAGCTAACTGCCTAGACCAACAGCCTGGAGCAGGTGGATGGGACAGACCTATTATTCGTCTGGAAGGACGTTTTGCTCCAAAAAACTCATGGATGTGGTTTTAGCCGCCAAAAAACAACATCGCAGACATTTCCCCCCGCACCAGCCAAATATCCACCTCGCTCTTCTGGAAATTCTCACCTGTTTCACCCCCCGATGTCTAATGTATTTTTCGGGTGTCAGCAAACCTACGTGAATAGGCGAAGATGTAAACAGGTGCATGGCGTTACTAAAAACAACTCTATTTAAGGTTGACAGAAGCTCGTCCCTGAAACTAAAGGAGTGGTAGTCTCGCAGGCTAGAAGAAAAAAAAACGAACCAAAGCTGGCCCGGCTCAGAGCAGGCACTTTGGGCGTACTAGCGTCTCTGGCTGCTGCCATTTGGGCCGTCTGGAGATTAAGTTCGCGGTCGGTATTCTGTTGTAGAGCAACTAATGAGACTTTGGAAATAAAGTGCCAAACCTACAGATTGACTTCACACCCAACTTAATATGCAACTAGACTTCAACATACAACAGCATGCCGTTTATCTCTCGCTCTCTTTTCAACGCAACTACCCGGCTTGTCGCTTCCAAAGACTAATCGCCATTGCTACTATTTATCTCCCGGGCCCCCAGCCCTCTCTCTTCCCACTGTTTTCTCATTTTTCTCGAACTGCCAACTTCCACTCTCATCGACCATGGATACACGAGACTCTCTGCCTGGAGGACCAGTCTCTGGCCCCAGTATGAGACGGGCGTCGCCACCTTCTCACGGCCGCAACAACCTCCAACACTTCAACAAACACATGGACAGCCAATGGTCTCCCAGTGACGGCGAGCCAGTCTATCCACTCCCTGCGCCAGGGTACCCTATGCCTCAGAACAAGCGCCTTCGTTTGCTACAACCTGAAGAAGATAATGGTAAATTTTGAATCTGTCTAAAGAGACAGTGGCCGCCCATTTGTCTGGGCGGATCCATGTTTTGAGCCTTACTTTCCTTTTCCCTCTTTTTTCTTTCTTTCTTTTTTTTTTTTTTTTTTTTTTGTTGCTACCATTGTGTTGGCCGTGATGGCCTTGCTACCAGCTCGATAGCGGCGCCAAACAGTCGGCCGCACTGTCAACTGCAGATACCTCTACTCTTTTCTTTTCTCTTTCTCTTCCTTTTCTTTTCCTTGGGCTGTACACCCACTGCTTCCTTTTCTCCAGGTATCATGGCACACTCAAAACTTCTTTCTATTCCTAAATTAATACGTTTTTTTTTCTTTCTTCAGGTTCGCATCTTTTCTCAAAACAGTCCAACAACAACTATGACAGCTCCGGCGGCGGCATGTCCAACGACACGTACGTCTTCCGCAATCTCGATAACCCCTCCAACTCGCACACCGAGTCCTATCCATACCCTCAGACGGTAGGCACCCCTTCCAACGGACGATCGCGATACCAGAGTCGAGGCCGACAACCCCACGTCGACCAGTACCGACCTTCCCACCACCGTGCTCAGTACGAGCCCTATGGGCCCAACAACGGCCCTCCGAGCAACGGCTACTACTCGCGTTCGCGTGAGGAGTACCGAGACAGGAGTGGAGACTACCGCAGAGAGAGACACAGGGCCAGTCCCAACATGCAACGGCCCAAACGCGATCACCATGACAGCGGGCCACGTAACCACAGCATCGGAGACTCACGCGCTCGGAGCTCCAGATCTTCCAGCCTCGGGAATGGATCTGGCTCCAAGCACGGCGGCTCTGGAGCCCACAGAAGCGGCTACAACAGCAACGGCTACTCCAGTAACGGCAACGTCAACGGCCATCACAGCAACGGCTACCACAGCGCTGGTCACAGCAACGGCAATGGCCACAGCAACGGACACAGCAACAGCCACGGCAACGGCAACGGCAACGGCAGCGGCAACGGTGTCAGCAGCGGTGGAAGGCCCAGCAGCAACGGACATGGCGGCAGTATTCACTCTGCAGCACTGCCTCAGACACAGTCCGTGACCGAAGCAGGAAAGCCTCCGCATGTCAAGAATCGCGTCTACTCCGACTTTCGTATCCGCAAGGTAGTCATCGGCGACTTTGTTATCGATGACATTGACGACAACTGCATTCACTTTGCTGGAGGCGAGTCCTCGAGCGGCTGTTCTTCTGGATCTTCTATGGAGGAGTACTGCGACAGCAACGAAAGCAACACCACCCCCGAAGGAGCCCTTGATGTCACAAAGGCCGCTACCAAGAACGGACAGGCGACCACTCTTTCAGGCGTTCCCACGGTTGCTGAGGCCGAAGCCAAGGCCAAGGCCAAGGTTATGAAGAACTCGGCAAAGGAGTCGTCGTCTTCTGGCTCGGGCCAGGACGTCACAGATAGCACGGATGATTCGGAGGGACTGAAGAAGCCAGAGCTGTACAGAACTCCTATTGGAACTCAACGCGACTCTCGACTGCGACTTTTTTTCCGAAACTCCAACGAACTGCCTCCCGCCTGCACCAACCCCAACCTGTCCACTCGAGCCCGTGTTCTTGCCGAGCCCGACCGTATCAGCATCACCCTGGCCCGTGGAACCCGACGAATCATCATTCCTGTCCAGGACGGTCTTGAGAAGGTCAAGTTCAACCGGTCCGAGTCTTACGTTTGGATCAAGAGCAAGGGCTGGGCCCAGTTTGAAGAAATTGACTCCACCCGGCCTCTCCCTCATGTTAAGAAAACGACCACAACTTACAGACGTTGCAGCGACTTCACTCACGGACAGATGGCCGAATCCAATGGTATCATCGAAGTGTGGCTCGACAAAGAGAATCCTCTCCAAGTCGAGCCCAAGTGGACCCGAGGCAACATTGTCGAGTACGTTGACCCACGGTCCAAGTTCCGAACCTTGAACGTGCTTGAGGTTGTTGATGCCGAGAACATTTACGATTTCGACTCCCTACTGCATCTTTGGAGCCGAGAATCTCGCGTTGGCACTCCTGAGCAGCGAAAGGATTTCGTTGAGGTTCAGCTGAACAACGCTGACGTTCTGAGGGGACTGGCCAACAAGGTCCTGGCCCCCCAGCAGCATCTCACTCCAAGTGCAACGATTGGAATGGGCATCACTGGCAACGGCAACAACAGCAACGGCAACAACACCGTCATTCCTGCCATCACATCGCCCGCCATCTGTGCACTCATCTCTCAGGTTTCCGAACTATGTCTCAAGGAGGCTAAGAAGGGAGCCAAGTTATCTTCCAGCAACAGCAGCCGAAGCGACCTCAAGAGCCGATACACCAACAAGGGCGAGAAGAAGTTTGTTCAGATGATGAAGCAGACCCTGTATCTCGTCCCCGAAAGTGCCATTTGGCGAGCCACTGACGGCTTCTTTGCGAAGATGTACTGTGAGAGCTCCAATGGCAAGAGGAGCAGTCCCACTGGAGACCTCCACAACGGCACCAACTCCAACTCTTTGGAGAAGGACCAGTCCAGCGGAAGTGGATCAAGCAGCAGCAGTTCTGGCACACTTGTCAACTCTTCCAACGGTGGGTCGTCGGGAGGCTCCTCTGGAGGCTCCTCTGGTGTGTCCTCTGGTGGCTTCTCTGGAAACTTGGCTGGGTCCTCGGCCAACAACTCCTCTGGCGAGAACCTGGCTGCATCCAATGGAGGCAACGAAGATGGTGCCAATGGCGTTTCTCAGAATGCCAGTGAAGTGATTGGCCCTGATTCTGGTGGCAGTGACACCAAGTTTGGAGTTGGATCTGCGCAATCCGTGCAGTTTGCAGCTCTTTAGCATTGTATATCAATACATTCCATATTTATTAGTTTCTGAGTGTATAGTGTGAGGTAAGTCATATGGGCAAGTCTGAATAAATAATTATAACCAAGAGAAAAAAAAGACACAGTGGTCTATAGGGACAAGTAATGGTAACAGCAAAAGTACAAAAATCAACACAACAACAGTTTCATTAGCAGAGCGCTGTACAGTTTGTAGTTGTTTGTTGACACTTGTCTTCTTTTCCGCTGTACTCACTATGGATTCAGATGGAAGTATCTCATGTAATTCGACAGTTACTTCATGTCAGTGCTTTAAAGTGAACAAATAGTTGACCAGTTAAAATATACTGGCGTACCTAATTCATTTTTCTTATTCAACACTACAACAACTACTTGTTCAGAACGATCGATTGATGTCTACAAACACTTTGAACCAGTATGTTCACTGCAGAAAATAGGTGACGTTTCTGTTGATACCGTCTCTCGACACTTGTTTGCCACCTATGTCAACTCATTTCGCACCTCACTTCTGCCCGTTTTGCTATTCAACGAGCCATTCAATCGCCACAGATCCAATTCCACGTCGGTGATTTTTTTTATTATTTCCTCTTATTTCCGCCATCTGGTTCACAGTACATTTGCCTCTACGTGCTTTTCGATTACTGTGCGTGTCGTTGCTGATATAAAGTTCACCACTCGCCACTATCACCACTCAGTGCAAGCCGGCAGGAAGACACTCAAATCCACACACATCCCATCACAAGCAACAATGCAAGCAATCGCAGACTCTTTTGTCGGAACCGGACCAATGGGAGCCCTGGCTGCCGAGCACGAGGAGGAATTCCGAGCCATTCAACAGCAAAAGATGACCCCATCGCTGTCAGTTCCCCCCATCTCTCAGCCTACCGCCTTTCTCAGAGCCCACACTGACGACGCCACAAACCAGGATTGTAAGATCAAAATCGCACACGGTACTACCACTCTGGCCTTCCGATTCAAGGGCGGCATCATCGTGGCCGTCGACTCGCGAGCCACTGCCGGAAACTGGGTCGCCTCTCAGACAGTCAACAAGGTCATCAGAATCAACCCCTTCCTGCTCGGAACAATGGCTGGAGGAGCTGCCGACTGCCAGTACTGGGAGACCTGGCTGGGTGGACAGTGCCGACTTTACGAGCTTCGAGAGAAGCAGCGAATCTCTGTCGCTGCCGCTTCCAAGATCCTCTCCAACCTTGTGTACTCATACAAGGGCATGGGTCTCTCAATGGGTACCATGGTCTGTGGATACACCGCTCGAGAGGGCCCCACAATCTACTACGTCGACTCTGACGGAACCAGACTCAAGGGAGATCTCTTCTGTGTCGGTTCTGGACAGACCTTTGCTTACGGTGTGCTCGACGCTTCTTACAACTGGGACCTTTCCGTCGAGGATGCCCTGGCTCTAGGAAAGAGATCCATTCTGGCTGCTACACACAGAGATGCCTTCTCAGGTGGATCCGTTAACCTCTACCACGTCACTGAGGAGGGATGGGTTTACCACGGCAACTACAACGCTGGTACCGCCATCTGGGAGGCCAAGGAGAAGGAGGATTCTTTCAACAACATTCTCACCAAGCTCAAGAGCGACGAGTAGGCTATAGGTGTAAACATACATACAGGTTGGCTAAATAGATGAAGTTATTGTACGAAAACTTGTTACGTAGAGAGGCAGAGCCGGGTACGAAGAGCTCCAGCCAGCACTGACACAGCTCGGAATACATACTGGACAAATGGTGAGTAAATACAACAAATAGGTTCCTACAAATTTGTGCTGGTAGTGAAATACCAATAAATACATTTATTATACATGCTCATATTTAGTTGACAGGTTTCTTTGTCGGCTGTTGCTGAGCGGGAGCTTCGTCAGCCTTGCGCTTGTTTTCACCAGGCTTGGGAAGCTTTCCGAGCGAGCCAATGGGAATATCCGATCCGTACTTTTCAGCATGTGCTCTGAGCTGCTTGAGGGCAGCCTGTACAGCAGGCGAGGGGTTAGAAATCTTGCTGGCCTGTTCGAGCACCTGGGCAATGGTTGTATCCGAGTTGCTGAGGGCTGCGAGACCAGCTGCTGGCTTGGCTGCGGGGGCTGCAGCCGCAGGTGCAGATGAGGTCGACGCGGTAGCCAGTCCTGGGGAGTTAGATGCTGGAGTGGTGGACGCAGCAATCTGGGGGGACTGGGAGGACATGGCCGACTGCGACACTGGTGGCGATCCCTGAGGAGCGGGGGGAGAAAACTGTGGGGCAGGGGACTGGCTTTGATACTGAATATCCACGGGTCTATTCTGCTTGACTGGCTGTGCTTGCTGCTGCTGGGGCGGTACCTGCTGGGGCTGTACCTGCTGTTGCTGCTGCTGGGGCTGCACTGGCTGCACCGGCTGATGTGTCTGCTGATGCTGTGGAACCTGCTGAGACTGAGACGTCTGTTGAGGCACCTGGGGCTGCGGGGACTGAGTATCTTGCTTGCTCTTAACTGCGTTGTATGCAGCCATGACAATCTGGTTCAGTTGCTGGGCATTGTCCCCATTGAGCAGCGATTGTAGAGCGTTGACGCCGCCACTTGGGTTCTTTTTGGTGGCTTGAGCAATGGCAATGGCCAAGGCGTTAGTGATTAGTGCAGAACTGGGAGCTTTACCTCCAAGCTGCTGCTGAAATTGCTGGGAAATTTTCTGTTGGAGCAGGGCCAAAATCTTCATGGCATCCTTACCAAGCTTAGGGGCGGCTGCCTTGCCTCCAGCAGATGCACTAGCTTGCTGGCGATTCTGTGAGGCTGCCTGCTGCTGCTGCTGAGGGATGGTGGTCGTCTGAGATTGGTACGGCGACTGGTACATACGCTGTTGCGATCCCGAGTTTTGAAGCTGGATCTCCTGAGCCATCTCAGCGATAGTCTTTTGTCGCGCCTTGGGCTGGTTGGTAAAGTCAATGACTCCATTGGGACCAGTGCCTGGCATGAACTTGATCTCCTGACCACCTCGCTGCTGGCCCGATGTAGACGTGGATGTACCGGGGTTGTCGAGAGTGAAGTTGGCGCTACTGAAGTCGATGATGTTCACACCGCTGTCGGGCTTACTCTGATCGTAGTTCATTGACTGGCCCATAGAGGGGTCGCTTGTGCTGAGATCAATCTGGGTGCCGTATGTGTTTGTGTCTGGTGAGTACATCTTCACATCACTCTCAAAATTGGCAACCGAGAAGTTGGAGAAGGCCGGGTTGGGTGCGCCACCGGGGAGATGAGAATCATTGCGCATCGCCTTGTTCTTAGACAGCGACGTTTTGCGCTTCTGACGATCACGCTCGGCGCACCACTCACGGTCAATTCCCCAGAGCCATCCCTTTCCTTCCTTGGATACTTTTCTGAATGTCTTCGAAGAAGACAAGTTGTGACGAACAGAGTTCTGCCAGCCATGGGGACAGTACTTGTAATAGGGAAAAATCTCCTGAATGGACTTGTAAATCTCCGCCAGCGAAACTCCCTTGTCGGGAGCCTGCTCGAGGGCGGTAGCGATGAGATGCGAAAATGAAAAGTTGGGCTTGACACGGTACTCCTCCGGAATCTCATGCGGCTGGTATTCACGCTTGGGCTGCTTGCGTGGCTTGGAAGCGGGCTTTTGTTGCTGGAACATGTTACCTGACTGCATGTTGGACTGGTGGTGTTGCTGGTGGTGATGTTGCTGAGACATGTTGTAGTTTGAGCCTGTAGGGTAGACAGGCTGCAAGTCGCTCAAAGAAGCATCGATGTTCTCATCAACATCAAGATCAAGGTCATCCAGAGGGAGATCGTACTTGTCGTCGAACTTGTCGTCATACTTGTCGTCGTACTTGACGTCGAGCGCATCGTCGTACTTGTCGTTGTCATCTTCAAAGAGATTCACCGACGAAGTAGAGGCGCCAGTAGCCTGAGGAGGCATATTGTGATAGTCCAATGGGTCCAAAATAGGTGTGCTGGGACTTTCTGCCGAGTGAGACGAATGCTTGCTGCTGCTGATACTCTTCTTTCTCGGAGATGTGATTGCTGGCGATCCCTGTCTGCTGAGAACTCGCATGTTGTTTGATCGCATGGAGAGGGCATCGGCCGGGTTGATGGGTCCCGGGGTAGGAGAACCCTGGCTGTTGTCGGGGAGGCTGGGAAGCACGAACGAGAACGGGATGGTGCCGACCTGGACTTTGGTTCCGTCCTTGAGAGGCACAGTTGAGCCAGTTTCAACGAAAACGTCGTCCACAAAGGCACCGTTGCGTCCCAACACACTGAGTTCAAATCTCTGGGTTCCAAAGTTGTAGAAAATCTTGGCGTGCTTCCGCGATATCGCCTTTGTGTCGCCGAGATGCACATCGACCATACTGGACGAGTTTTCGACTCTTCGGCCTAGCACGACTTGCAGAGTCTGCACGTAGAAGGTGAAGGATTCAAAGTCCAGTCTTGCGTAGGCCGAGACTCGGGAGGAGTCTTCGTCGCCGGACTCCATCTCGTCCATCAGCGGCGGCAGATCCTCCTGCTTGACGTTCCCCGCGTCCTCGTTGTCGGGGCTCTCGCGCTTGGGCTGTATGTTTGGGAAGTCGAGCTCCCGCGTTGTCGACTGCGATGTGAGCGCCATCATGGCGGGTGGGGATATCTGCGGAAAGGCCGTGCTCAGCGACGGACGGCGCAGAATGGTGTTCTCGTCGTCCAGCCCGAGGCTGCCCTCCTTTTTGACTAGAGGCGTAGTCACAGGGTCATTCATGGTGGGGTAACAGATGTGTGGCCACAGACACAGAGTCTCAGGTCTGGGTTAGCGCTGGTGTAGGTGGTGATGTAGTGACGCGTCGGCCCTAGTGGGTGAGCGATTGGGGGAGTGGCTGCAGATGTGGCTGGGGGCCGGGGGCCTGGCGGGGCTCCAACGGTTTGCTAGGGGCTCGAAAGGTATGGGCAAGTTGGTGCTTGCGCTTGCCTGGTTGTGTACTCACCTTCTTGACCGAACCGATTATCGCAACTGCTTTCTGCTGGTCTCGAATTAGCTTCAAATTTCCATGTCCAAGCTGCAAAACCTAACCCTGCCATTTCCTCAAAGGTGCCCAAAATCTGCGCTCCTATGCACGTTTCTAAACAAGCCATGCGTGGGAGAGGTGTGTGGATGAGATAATCGTGTCTTTGCCGGCCCACCACGACCTATATGGTGTCGTTATTTTCGTGTGCGGTCTTTTGTGGCCGCAACGTCTGGCGTGAGCTGCCCCCGTAGCTTTGTTTGCTGGCCGAATCCCCGGGAGAATTTTTCTCTCAGCCAAAATGCAACAGTCGTCCACGTGCTAGGGTGTCTAGTTGCGTTCATTATCGTGTGCCGTCCTGGATGGGGCTTTCTGGCTGTTTGGATGTGGAGTATACAACTAGTTTAGTTAGCGCAGCTTTTATCTTTGCTTTCTGGTATTTATCATCTACAGTTGTGAGTTGATTATCAATTGCACTTTTTCCCGTTTGCCACCAGCTTCCTCCCACCACACTGTAAACCCGTTATGGTTGATTTTTTTAGTCATTCCATCGAAACGAGAAGCATGAGTGAGCAGGAGACACAGCAAATATGTCTGTCAGGATGAGGTGGGAAGATGCGAATAATACAAGACATGTTCACAATCGAATTTCTGGGGAAATGCACTCTTTAGATTTTTCATATCTCAACTACAGCACGATTTACACTGGACATTCTGGTGCTAATGGAATGGTTCATTCTAGTGGTTATAACATTCTAGTGCCAGTGGCTTTTGCGGAGTCCACATTTGACCACTTTATAAATCAAATTGCTGCTACTTACCAGCTTCGACTACTGTCAAGAACTACTCAGAAAGACACAAAGGGTACGAGCGGGTACTAATGGCAAAAAACTGCTTCACTTCTAGTCTTGTTGTGTCCAATACGCACCATAGCCCTTCCTGTTATTTACCCCACCATCCACTTCTCTAGAGAGAGACAGTCTAAACCCTACATACAGAACAGTGTCTCTAGTACGTAGACTACAGAGTATACTATATGCCACTATAGAAAGCGATATGGGGATGATTTTGCAGGAAAAGAAGAGAGAAGCCAACTGTTGACGTCGCTGTGATTACAATGGTACCAATTGCACAGTCTCAATCTCCCTTTAACAGTCTGTTTCGAAGTGCCATTTCCTAGTCAAAGTTGGACTCTATCTATCACTGCGTCTAAATGTGGCTGGTCCATCACTCATGCTCTATTAGTCACGAAGTTCAACTTATTCATACGCTTCATCTGCATCAAACGGGTTTCCGGCTGACGGCGGACAGCTTTTCCTGAAAAGTGCTGAGGGACAGATTAGTGGTTTTGTGTCACTCAGAAAGGTCATTTCTACTCGAGCTCAACCCCTCAGGTCTCAGAAATCGACGTGGAAGTTATTGGAGCCATTTGACCCATGTGCTGTTTCAATGTGCCGCTTCGCTGATAACAATCATAACGCCATCGGACCCCGTTATAATCATAAGGTTCAGATAGGATTCCAGTGGCTTAATGAGAGTCTAATTGGCACACGTACATATAGAGTAGCTCATGGCTCTCTTGTCAAGCACTTGCTAACTCCTACATGACGGTCCCCAATCTGAAACTATCCAACGGCCAGGAAATCCCCGCGCTCGGGTTTGGCTCAGGCACCAAATGGAAGCATCCTCCCGGAGAAAAGGAGGAGCGAGAGCTGATTGATGCTGTAGTCACAGCTATCAAGGCTGGCCACCATCATATTGATACTGCCGAATTTTACGGCACCGAAAAGCAGATTGGCCAGGCTCTCAAAGAGAGTGGAGTCCCCCGAAAGGACATTTATCTGACCTCCAAGACGCTTTTTGGTCTTTTGGCAGATGACCCAATCGCGTCCATCAGCAAGCAGCTGGGACTGCTGCAGACAGACTACTTTGACCTCTTTCTCATCCACGTGCCACCCAACGAGGACATCAATTATGACCTGGGCAAGTCGTGGCTTGTGCTCGAAGAGCTCTACGAAAGGGGTCTGGCCAAGGCCATTGGAGTGTCCAACTTCTCAACTGCCGAAATCGAGACGTTGCTGAAGACAGCCAAGGTCAAGCCACATGTCAACCAGATCGAGTTTCACCCCTTGCTTCAGGAGGCAACCCCGGGAATTCTGGAAACCTGCAAGAGCCACGGAATCTTGGTGGAGGGCTACTCTCCTCTGGCTTCCAACGAGGTTAAGGGCGAGAAGCCTCTCGATAAAGTCGTTAACAGAATCGCCGAGGCTCACAATGTCTCTCCTGCTTCTGTCTTTATGAGATGGGCAACCCAGAGGGGTGTTCTTCCCATTACAACCTCAGCCAATGCTGGCCGACAAAAGGAATCGCTGACCATCTTTGACTTCACTCTGACTGACGCCGAGGTGGACGAAATCTCAAAGGTCGGAGCCTCATCACCACGATACCAGCGGGTGCCTCTGCCTTCTCATAAGCATTACTTCAAGGATGAGGAGGAGGAAGAGTCTGATCCCAAGATTTAGATTACGGCTAATGTAGCACCAATGAATTAGGACTCCGTTCAAGCGCGTAGATAGCACCACCTGGCAATACATCTCAGTTGTCATTAATAAAATTTGGTTGGCGTCTGACCCAACACATGCAATAAATACTACAAGTCCTTGAAAGCTCTCCAGGCTTCTCGAACCAGCTCGCACTCGGGCTGATCCTTGGCTCCCCCGTCTTCTGTGGATTTCTTTTCCACAATCACGTACTTCTCCCACCGGGCTTCGGATATCCATACAATCACCACCGAGTTCTCCGACGACCAGCCCAGCACTCCGTGCTGCCCCTGGACTCTGGAGGACACAAACGACCACTCGCCAGAGAAGTAGGAGGGCAGCAGCGGCACCTTCCCAAGCACATGGCGTCGGTTCCCCGCAGCAGTCACCTGGCCAGCGTTCTTGGAGGAACTGGTGTCAAACACATGCATTGTGTTTTTGTCCGACAGCACCGCCAGCCTGGAGCCGCTGGGTGAAAAGGCCATGTTGTACACCACTGCACGATCCAGACCCCGGCGGAACTCGTGCAACAACGCAGTGTTTGAAGTGGAGTGCAGTCTCACCAGGGTGCCGGACTCGGAGCAGCTGGCCACCACGGTGCCGTCCGAAGACAGCGCCACGCAGCGGACGGGCGACTTGTGGGCACGGATTATGGACACGAGGTTTCGGGCCTGGCCGTCCTGGCTGAGGTCCACGACCTGGATCTGGCCGGGGGTGCGGGAGGGGAACACCACAATGTCCCCGGCAAAGGCCGCGATTCCGTGCGGGTTGTCGGCCGTGTCTGTGGTGGAGATGCGCGACGGCGGCGATGAGAACGCATACACATGCACCTTGTTGTGGAGCACCACCACAATCTTGGTCCTGCTCAGCAGCACGTTGAGCACCGGCGACAGAAACTCCAGAGAAAGCGCGGGCTTGGACTTGAGGTCGTCCCAGATGACCAGCTTGTTCTGCGGGAACTTGGGGTTGCGGCCACCCCCCACAACCGCCAGGTAGTTGGTGCGATGCAGCATCTGGATTACACCAATGCCGCCATCGTCAAACTCTCGCTGCACACGCAGGTCCATGGGGTCCGTCACGTAGACGCGGAAGCCGCCATTGTGGCAGATGGCGAAGCACGCCGCGTCCTGGTTGAACGACGCGTTCAAAATCGGCTGTTCTTCCATGCTCGCGATTACGTGCGCATCAGGGGTCCTCATGCTGGTCTCTCCCGTCCATGAGGCTGGGGTTGGCGGTAGGGTAACCTTGTCAGGAGGTCTTTGGGCAAGCCCTGCGGACTGTGCATGTCAGCGGTAGGTCTGAAAAGTACCGCCAAATAAAAAAAGGGCACGGTGGATTTGGCCAAAGGCCCGAAAGTGCATGGTGTCTTGCATTTCTTGCGTTTGTCGTGTCGGCGGCGGTTGGAGACGTTTGCATTCCCGCGGGCCATCCGCCGGAGCTGCAACCTTTTGCGTGTTTTTGCAAGTTTTTTTCCATGCCCCTCCGGACATATAAAGGAGCAGTCCGCCTTCCGTGTTTTCTCTTGGGTTTCCTTCTGTTTGATTTTATAGCACTTCACCATTTAATAACGACCGCCAGAATGACTGGTTAATCTGTCTCGCACGTGACACGCATCGTCGTCCACGCTGTCTTCCAGCCTGTACCTGGGTCTCTGAGAGCGCACCGCGTGCTGTTGACCTGGGTCACCTGGGTCAGCTTTAAGACTTTTCGCTCGCACGCGCCCGCTGACTAAGCACATCTCACGAGAGCAAAAGAAGAGAAAAAAGACCAAATGTGAGTTTGAGGGAAACTGGCACGTTGATTGTGGTCTTGTCTTGTCTTGTCGTGGCGAAGTGACAAGGTCCTTGTCGTCTTATCCATGACACTGCGCATCGACTTATGGCCCCTTCTCTTTCCCCCCTGAGACGCTGTGCATTATTACAGTTGGCCAAGATCTGCGACTACTCTGCACGGTTATCGGCTTTTGTTGAGAAAGCGCTAGAAGGCTAAGGCTAAGGGGGAGGGAAGCTAGCTGGCCTCAAGGCGTCGTCAAGGCATCATTGGGACCTCTCGGTGGCGACTCGCAAAAGAGAAAGACCGCCTCACACATCTGGGGTTTGTGTTTGTGCCACCTTTTGCCACCTCACAGGGTTTGGATCCACCTCACTTCACCTCAGACCCTCCCACCTCTGAACTCCTCACACGTGCCGTCAGCAGTGAGTGTCCATAGCCGTCGTCTGGGCTCTAGCTAGTGGGCAGGACCCATGCTGTCTAGCCACATGCTGTGCGACATACAGAGGTCCAGGTGAACACAGAACCGTCCCATGTCATGCAAGACCCATGCAATATGCTACCCTCGGTGTCCTCACCAAAGACAGACGCCATGTCACGGTGAAGATGGCAAAAAAAATGCCACACCCCACACTTTAAATTTTTTGGGCACGGTTACACCTAATTTTTTTTTTGGGAGTGCGGCCAATCTAAAGGCCCGCCAAAACGCCGACAACGCCGCAGTGGCCCCCCGCCAATTTCCGCTCCCCCACGTCCAGCTCCCCCACCTGCACCTGGCGCGCCTTGCACTACCACATTGGGCATGTCGTCTGTGAGATGATGCGCAGCCTACCTATGACTATTTGGCTCGGTTTGACTTGGGGACGCATTTTCCCGCTTTTTTTCAATTAGGGTTTTCGACTTATAAGTCTGATATGGAGAAAATTTGAAAGCTTTCTTTTCTAAAATGTTGATCGTATTCACGAGACTGACAAGCGCCCCCGACAACACGGCCCAAACAAGCAGTGAGTAGCTTCTGGAATCGTCGCCACGCCACCCGAGGATGATACAACTTTCATTTTCCTTTAGACTACTGATCTTTTTGATGATACGAAATTTTACGTGAGGGCCCACCAGCGAGCTTCTTCTTTCTCCCCACCACCACCACTACTACAGTGCTAACAACAGAATGTGTGGAATTCTAGGTCTGCTTCTTGCCGACAACAACGGCGTCGCTTCCGCCGAGCTTCTGGACGGAACCATGTTCCTCCAGCACCGAGGCCAGGATGCATGTGGTATCGTGACATCTGGACCCCGAGGACGACTCTACCAGTGCAAGGGCAACGGAATGGTCCGAGACGTCTTCACCCAGACCCGAGTGAAGGGTCTCGTTGGCAACATGGGCATTGCCCATCTCCGATACCCCACCGCTGGCTCTTTTGCCAACTCGGAGGCCCAGCCCTTCTACGTCAACTCTCCCTACGGACTGGTCATGTCCCACAACGGTAACCTGGTCAACGCCCCCGCCCTGCGAGAGTACCTCGACAAGTCTGTGCATCGACATATCAACACCGATTCCGACTCCGAGCTTCTGCTCAACATTTTCGCCGCCGAGCTTCAGAAGCACGACAAGGTCCGAATCAACGCCGAGGATATTTTCACTGCTCTTGGCGGAGTCTACCGTGAGTGCCGAGGCGCCTACGCCTGCACCGGTATGGTCGCCGGCTACGGTCTCATTGGCTTCCGAGACCCCCATGGAATTCGACCTCTTGTGGTTGGCTCCAGAGAGTCCCGAACCGGCTCCGGCAAGGACTACATGTTCTCCTCCGAGTCTGTCGCTCTCCAGGCCCTCGGCTTCTCCGAGTGGGTCGATGTCAAGCCCGGTGAGGCTGTCATCATTCCCAAGGAGGGTGGCGAGCCCATTTTCCGACAGGTTGTCCCCCAGCAGACTTACACCCCCGATATCTTCGAGTACGTCTACTTTGCCCGACCTGACTCTGTCATGGACGGCATCTCTGTCTACCGATCACGTCTGGCCATGGGCGGAAAGCTCGCTGACAACATCATCAAGCGATTCGGCTCTCGAGAGCAGATGCTGAAGGAGATTGACGTTGTCATCCCTGTCCCCGACACTTCTCGACACGCTGCCCTGGAGTGTGCCGTCAAGTTGCAGATTCCCTACCGAGAGGGTTTCATCAAGAACCGATACGTCGGCCGAACGTTCATCATGCCCAACCAGAAGGAGCGAAAGTCGTCTGTTCGACGAAAGCTCAACCCCATGGTGCCCGAGTTTGACGGCCGATCTGTTCTGCTTGTCGACGACTCCATCGTGCGAGGAACCACTTCCAAGGAGATTGTGCAGATGGCCCGAGAGGCTGGCGCCAAGCGAGTCTTCTTTGCCTCTTGCGCTCCTCCTATTCGACACAACCATCTCTACGGTATTGATCTGGCTGACACCAAGGCTCTGGTCGCATACGACCGAGACGAGGACGACATTGCTGAGCATATTGGCGCTGACGACGTCTTCTTCCAGACTCTTGAGGATCTCACAGAGGCATGTCTTCCCGACACTGACACAATGATCACCCCCAACGCCATTGTCCCCGACATTACTGCGTTCGAGGTGGGTGTGTTCAACGGCGAGTACGTGACTGGCGTTGAAGACTCGTATCTCGAGTACCTGGAGCGAATTCGAGGCCAGAACCAGCGAATGAAGGAGCTCGGTGCCAACGCCGACCAGGCCATGGCATCAAAACTTGCTGTTTACGGCGCCGAGGACCCCAAGGCCGACGTGGACATTGGACTTTACAACGAGGGAGACTACAAATAGACGGGCGGAATATGGACAGGAAGGACTGACATGCAATATATAACAATGTAACATAACAAAATGACTTTGATTTGAGGGTAATTGTAGAAAACAGTGTGCAGTGTATGTAGTCTATTGAGGGTGTCAATATCGTCAACTTTTGACCAAAACAAACACATCTACTGGGTAATGGTAATGTACAACTTGTTAGATTATGAATGTGATGCTACTCTCTTTATTTCTTGCCCTTTTTCCCCTTTTTGGAAGCCTTGACAGGTACAGCATGGCCACTCTGCTTGATATGTTCAAACAGCTTGGTTCGGCTGTCAAAGACCGTCATACAGACTCCACAGGTGCTGGCAAACTCGGCGGTATTCTCACCCTTCTTCATTCGCTTGGCTCGAGCTTTGCCAACCTTTTTGGTTTTGGCAGCGTCTAGTTCCTCGTTGTCCGAGAGAGCACTTCCGTTTAGTTTGGCCAGAAGAGCTTCCAAAGAGGTATCGTCCTCCTCTACCCGTCCCTTGGGGAACAGTTCTGATTCTGGAGTTTCCGTCATCTCGGTATCAGCAGCAGACTTGTCAGAAATCGAGTCGTCATCGTCCTCTTCTTCTTCCACATTGTCCTCTTCTTCCTCCACTTTTACTTCCTCCTCCTCCTCCTCTTCCTCTTCTTCCTCCTCTTCTTCCTGAGCCAAAGAAGCAAATGCATTGAATGAAGCTTTCTTGGGTTTGGCAGGAGACAGCGGGGGCTCATAGTCGCCCTCGTCGTCCTCCTCTTCGTCCAGCTCTGGCTTGTTCTTCTTGGCCTTAGTCTGGGGTTTGGGAGCCTGTTGCTCGTCGAGACCAAGATCAAGACCCTCCTTTCGCATCTCTCGTCTGAGCTTGGCGAGAGCCTTGGCGTGCTTTCGGGACTGTTCGTGCGAAAGCAACATTTGCTCGGTCTTGAACTCCTTGTCGCAGACAACACACTCCCAGATCTCCTCCTCCTCTTCCGAGTCATCTTCCTCCTCTTCTCCTACCACAGCAATGGGGTTTGTTTCGTCCTTGGCGATCTTCTGCCATGCCTGTTCCTTGAATCTCTGCTCCTCCTCCTGGCGCTTGGCCATGTTAGCCATTCGAGCTCGGTAGGCCTGGGCCTCTGCTGCCGTCTTTCCTCCGCTGAGAGAGGCCTCCTTGGCCTGCTGGGTGTGCAGTCTGACCCGGGGATCTCGCTTTTTGATGAACCGAACAAAAGCTCGCACGGTGTCGTTGTACTCCTTCTTGGCGGCGTCGCGCGACTTTTTGTTGTGGCCCTGCATTGCTCGCTTGACCCGTCGGTCGGGCGCATCCTTCTCGCGATACATGTCCTTATGGGCCATCTGCTTGCAGGTGGAAAAGTTGACCCAGTTGTCGTAGAAGACGCGGGTTTCGTGCTGCCAGCTGGACTTGTCGGTGCCGAACGCTGGGAGAATGGGGAGCTCCAGATCGGCGTCCATGGCGGCCTCACGCTCCTCCTGGGCAAGCTGGTTGAAGATTTGCGAAGCGTTGGTCCAGAAGTTGCCCGAGGCCTTGGGGTCCACATTGGCGAAAAGCAGGGGGTCGAACCACCGCATAACGTCCTCGGAAGTTGTGTAAATGTGAACGCCGTCGTCCTGGGCGCCTCCGCTGCCTCCTCCGCCACCCATGGACATTCCATGAGAGTCGTACCATGCTCGTTCTTGCGAGTCTGAAAGAACGTCGTAGGCGGCCTGCACAACAGCAAATTTGGCCGTAGCCTCCTCCACGTTGCCGTGGTTTCGATCTGGATGCAGCAACAGGGCCTGCTTTCGATATGCCTTTTTCAAATCTGCGTCATTGGCACTTTTTTCCACCTGGAGAATCTGGTAGTAGTTCATCTCCCTCGCCTTTTCGTGAACGCTAGCTGCGGAACCCATTTTAGTGTATCTGTGGCCGTGTCGTGGGTGTGTGTTGGTGTGTGTGTGGCTGACGTCGCCTTTTGGCCTTTTGGGGGGTTTGGCTGAGAGATATCGACACTTGAGATGTGTCTGTCTTGGGCCTTATCTGCTCTATTATATAAAAATATAAAAATATAAAAATATCAAAAGCAGATTTTCCTGCATCACACTTGCATCAACTTTAAATTGCACATCTGGTATTGAAGGCAAAGTGCAAGCGTTTGAAAAATGAAAATGTCGGTTGGGAGCACTTGTTGAAGGCTAACTAACTGGGTTTCGGTTCACAACTCTTTGACCTTTTACTGGCATCATGAAAAAGGTCGGATTGGCGGCCTTTGACTCCAAGAAGCTCTCGACACAGCAGTACAATGACCTGGGCTCGTCCATCGTCCAGGTGCAGCGAGACGAGCTGAAGCGGCAGTTGTCCCAGTTCCAAGAACGACTCAGCCACTTTGCTTCGGCCCACGCTTCGGAAATCAAAAACAACGCCAAGTTCCGCGCGGAGTTTGCGGAAATGTGCGCGGCCATTGGAGTCGACCCGCTGGCCAACTCGTCGTCGAAAAAGGGCGGGCGAATCGCGTCGTTTCTGGGCAAAGACGTGCAGGACTTTTACTTTGAGCTGGCAGTCAAGATTGTGGAGATTTGCCGCCAGACCAGAGAAGACAACGGAGGCATGGTCAAGCTGGCCGAGGTGCGCGACATTCTCAACGCGCGGAGCAAGGGCGGCGCCATCAAAGTGTCGTCCGAAGATATAGTCACCGCCGTGAAGACGCTCCGGAAGCTGGGCGACGGCCTGGGCATCGTCAAGGTCGGCAGCCAGCAGTTCATCAAGTCCGTGCCCGGCGAGATGAATCCCGACCAGATTAGGGTACTGGAGACGTGCCACGTGCTCGGATTTGTGTCTGTGTCCCTGCTGCTGGACAATCTGGGCTGGAACCCCACCCGAAGCAAGACGACTCTGGAGGGGATGACGGGAGCCGGCTTGCTGTGGGTGGACGCCCAGGGAACAGAGACCGAGTACTGGTCGCCTAGCTGGATCGACGATGGATACATGGTTGCAGCCAACAGTTGATTTCAGCCAGCGGGTGAGTTTCAGCCAGCGTTGAGCTCCAGTCAAGCACACCAGGTCTTCTCACACTTATTTAATTTAACGACGTGATGAAATTTAGTTGGGAGGGTGTAAGTGGAGCGAAGTAAGTTAACGAGAGACGGGAGAGGATTGAAGAGAAATGAGTCTCCACTCGCTCCAAAAGCAGGTCTTTACTGGCTCAACAGGGAAATCTATATCAACATAACAACCAAGATACCCTCCAGCTCCTCCACAGCTAAACAGTTAGGTACCCAATTTCTCAACACCCCCTCGACTGAAAACTAATTCAACCAAACCGCCAATTTCAAATCACCAATCTCAATTTCAATTTCAATGCAACTCACCTCCCAATATGATCACCAACCTTATCCACGAACAAAACACGCGTAACCTCATAACATGGCAATGGCAGAAAACATCTGGCAGAGTCTGCTCCAGGGCATCAAGGCCGAAAAAGGCACTGCAACCAGAGCCATGGTGCTTCTCGGCGGCACAATCGCGGACCACGACAGCATTTTCAGCAGCATAAAGGCCTCGGCTCCCAGCACAGGCAGTAGCAGCTTCCAGACAGGAATTCTGGGCTATGGCTACATTGATTTTGTGGACGACGATACCGGCGAATGCACGGTTCGTCTGGAAGTCCACTCGCTCCCGGAAGACGATCTCTCTCTCGAATCCAGCGACAAGAGCCTCCAATCAGCTCTCAGCGGGTTTCTGCAGGACCGGGAAGACACCACTTTTGCTGACGACGTGCTGTTTGTGGTGCTGGGCTCCTGGGCCAACGAGCCCCGCAACTGGCCACGCGACATTCTGCGGTCACTGCACTTCATTCTCCGCATTGTGGACCCTCTCAGCGAAGCACACAGGACAGCATGCATCTCCAGCATCAGAGGACGCGTGGGAGAAGGAGAGGAAGAAGGTGGCCTCGACACGCCGATACCTGCGTCTGTGATCTTCGTGGCAATGCAGTCCAACCACATCACTGCGCTAGAAAACGAGAAACAGTACTCGGACAGCATTTTCGACTTCATCCACCAGTACCTGAGAACGTTGCTGCTCAAGTTTGGGGCAAGTTTTGCCACGGTGGCATCACAAAAGGCATCTCTGGATGCTCTCGGCAAGCTGCTGACTCTGCTGCTGCATTTCCCGCTTGAAAACGGTAAAATCACCGCTGAGCCATCAAACCGAACAAGCACCATCATCCCCCAGGGCTGGGACTCATGGACGAAAATCCAGGTCATTGACGACAAATTTGATCCCGCCACCGTGTCGTCTTTCTGGAACGACGCGATTTACAACACAGACAGCAATCTGGACTTCACTGCGTACACTGGCAGGTTCCCAGGTGGAGCTGTATCCCCCACAATTGCCACGGACGAGAGCTCGCTGCAGGTGCAGCCCATGGACTATCAGACGGTTCTGCATGAGAGCCATGCAATTCTCGAGTCGAAAAAACAGACAGTGACGGAACCATCGCCGTCAGAGCAACCGAAATCTGACCTCACGGACCTGACCGGCCCCATGGACTCCAATTTGGGAGGCATTCAGCTGCAGACAGCAGATACTGTGGCAAGAAAGCTCAAGCAACGGGAACTGGTTCTCATGCAAGAGTCATCGACGCCAGACCGCTCGTTCGATCGAAGTTTGGACCAGAGCATGGACAAGTCTATGGATGACCAGCCCAACACACAGCCCTTCAATCCTAACGAGATGGAAGTACTGACCAACTTCTTCCACAATATTCTGGACGACAGGAAAGATGGCGGTGATTCAGGAGGTACAGGCAATGCATAGGACACTTGAAAAGTGGACAAATACCAAATAACAAATAAAAACTCACCCTTTCCTTTCACTCCCTACGTACCGTGCCGCTGCTCTTTGGTATCTGTATGCTATATTACATTAATTTCTCTATATGCACTGCTCTAGTCGGACATGTCCATTCCGGCGTGGGAGTCGTCGTTGTAGAACATGGAGGGTGAAGAAGGATCTTCAGGGTCAGCAAAGATCTGAGGCTTCTGTGGACCTCCGGGAATAATGATGCCGCTTGTGTTGATGCGACTGAGGTCTGGAGAATCCGGCACTGACACGCCGATTCCTCGCTTGACGTTCTCCTCCATGGCTCTACCCAGCAGATCGGTGGCCACGGGGTCTGCTGGAACGATGCTCAGAGCCTTGTGAAAGTAGTTGATAGCCTCGGATATGGAGCCCATCTGCAAATGCACCAGACCCACTGCCGACTGAACGTTATGGTCTGTGGGGTGCGAGCACAGCACATCCTCAAAGTGCTCCAGACTCTTGGCAAACTGGCGTGTGCGACGGTATACGTGGCCCAGGTTAGCGTGGATGGAGAGCCAGGCCTGGGGCTCGCTCTTGATGACTTCAGACGCGCGCAGAGCGTCCAGAAAGAAGGCCTCTGCCCGAGAAAAGTTGGCCTTGTGGTAGTGAGTTACACCGATCTCGTTGAGCAGCAGAGGGTCCGACTTGCAAATGTTGAACGACGACTCCAGGTACTCCTCGGCCAGATTGTAGTTGTTGAGATGCAGATGCTGCATGCCCAGGTACAGCGAGGGCAGATGGGAGCCCAGGAATAGACGGGCCGCGGTGGAGTACGCGCTGATGGCCTGCTCGTGCTCGCCCTCAATGGCAAAGGTGTGGGCGAATCCAATCCACGCCTGGACAAAGTTTGGCGACATCATGGACGCCTTGGAGAAGTAGCGTCTAGCCAGAGAAATGCGGTTGGTGGTCAGGTAGTACATGGCCACTGCTAGCCACGACACAGGCTCGTCGGGATGCTGGTCGGCCATCTGGTGGGCCACCAGGAAGAGCTTGTTCTTTCCGCCCAGCTCATGCAGGCAGGCCACGTAGTTGGGCAGGGCTGCCAATTTGTAGGCGTCCAGAGCCATGATCTTCTCGCAAACGGCCATACATTCGGAGA